>KE504773.1:941410-953957 GCA_000441515.1 Elaeis oleifera | reverse complement strand
AGTCGGAGTCGGGTCGGTGAGTCGGCATCGGGGGTCGGTCGGTATATCCCAACACGACCTTTTCAGAGGAAGGATTTACGAATTCTATCAATTCTATTGATTAGCCAAGAAGGTAGCTTGAAGAAAGACATATAGTAGATAGGAAGAGCTGATGAAAGCATTTGTAAGGACAGGTCTCCCTCCAAAGGATATGAACCTCCCTTTCTAAGTTGAAAGCTTAGATTCAAATTTCTGAAGGAGGGGCAACCAATCAGATTTTTTGAGTTATTGGTAAGGATAAGAGTTCACAGTTCAGCCAAGCTACACATTGTTTATGCAGGATAAGATCCTGCCTAATGGGTACCACCACACTTTTTTGAAAGTTAATAGACAGCCCTGATAACAGTTCAAAGGAGTAAAGCAAGAGCTTAAAAGTGGAGATATTAGCTTTATCAGTACTTGCAAAAATTAAAGTGCTATCAGCATATTGAAGCAATTTGTAGCCTCCTACAAGCCAAGCATTTTCGAGACCATGGTAGACATTAGAAAAGGCTGCAATGTTTAGGAGTTTCACTGGTGCATCCGCAGCCAAAATAAATATGTACGGAAGAACTCCACACTTGCAATAAATCCAGTTGCCAGGTTCTCCATTAACAAGGGCAGCTATTTTGAAAGAAATAAAAGGTTCTCAATCCACCCGGTCCATCGTTCTAGGAAGCCCCTATATTTAAGGAGTTGAATGACAAAGTGAAGGTTTAATTTTGGCCAAACTAGAAATTCTATATGTAAATTCTACGGTATCTATGGCCTTATTTCAAGGAACCTCTTATGGAAATGAGATATTTCTAGATGTTTCCCGCACGGCCATTCTCTAGTGGTTTTTTTTTTTTAATTCTCTCATAGGATCTCTGTTATTGGGGGTGGTAATAGTTTGAATATGGGTTCAATCAAATTGGGTTCAGGTGAAATTAAATAAAAAAAAAAACTCATTCCTACCTAAGTTAAAATCAGGCTGGATAATGTAAATCAATACACAAACTATTTATTTTACATAAATATATAACCTTCCTCCTCATTTAAATTTTCATTCATTTTTCATACATATGGCTTAAAATAAAATGAAATTTAACTTCAAAATATCATTTTTAATCATAATAAGCTCAGAAATTTTGTGATGCATGATGATTATAAACTAATTAAAATCTAATATTCTAAAATCTTGTGACTCACCCTATCTGTTACTCTTTATAATTCCTTTTTTTATAAATCAAACCACAAAAAGAAAACCGGAGAACAATCAACTATTGATTGGTTTTTGACTAGATCACCCCAAGTAACACATTGATTCAAGGATGAACCTAAAACCACTTATTTATGATCAAGTAAACTCCAAGTTGTCTCAAAATCAAACCCGACTTTGGAAAAAAGAAATCCACTCAAATCCTAGTTCTCTTTTTTTTCTTCTCTTGTAGAGATAGAGCTTCACTTGTAATTCAGTACTCACTTTTGCAGGATTTTAATAACAAATGATGTTGTAACTTTTCTTTTTTATTCATCTCCTTTAACTGTATCATGGTTGTTGAAATCTATACATATGTTTCCTATTTAAATTTATATATATCATATAGTTCTTTGTTGATCTATGAATTACTATGTCAAATATATATATTAACCATTATTATGATATAATAATCCCTGCAGCCATTATTTGATAGTGGCACATTGAAGAATTTAAGTTTAAAAAAATTATTATTTATTACTGATCATTTTCTTGTATGATATCATCTCTTGCCACTGAGGAGTTTCAATTCTTGTTGATGTCAACCTTCTATAGATGGAGTGGATATAGAGTGGTAGGTAGAAATTAGTATAAGAAAAAAATCTTATTATTCTATCGTCATGGTCACTTTGTTTCATATTAATTATCAACACATCTGCTAATAATAATTCTAGTACACATTAATCTTCTTTAGAATAGTTCATGAATATTGCAGCAGAGGCGAAGGAGTGCATATCAAAATAATCTAACATAAATAACTAAATAAATTCTTTTATGCATGTATCCTAATGTTCCTTTATATCAAAATTTTATGGTGGTCTATAATGGTTCCAAACCATGTGCAGACAATAGCAATTATAAATCATAGGAATGTTGGTATAACCATGTCAATCCATTCTTTTGTATTTTTTTTTTTTTGACCCTCTGAGGTATATAAACTTGCCTCTATCTTTTGAAAAGTGGATATGGGAGCTTTATAGAATATATCTAGATAAGAATTTTGTATGCAATATAAATATTAAATAATAAGTAATTTTATGTAAAAATACTTCAAATAATACATAGGGTTTGCATCTTTCGTTCGAAAGAATGATGCATCTTTCTTCGTATATATCCATCATTAGATTGCAAGATGGTTACTTTAGAATTTATATAGATGAATGATTCAAAAAATTTGGAGTGCTTTGAGAGCTGTCGATAGCACCATCCGATGGTCTACATTGAATTATTATATCATGCAAAAGATATGATCTGAACCCAGACAACTATCTTGAAATATTGGTTTAAGGCCAACTCATCAGCCAACTTTAAATAAATTTTATTATAATATTTACATCGTAGGTATTTTTATATAAAAATGTTTCCGGAGCATGACATAGTATTATGTTCTATGGGTCATGATGTGCTAAAATACCTGCAACTTTTGGTATTTGTCTCGCCGACATTAGTACAATGTACAAATATACATTTTTACTGTATCCCAGGAAGGTTTCCATCACTAATTCTGCACGTGCGATTCACGCGACGTCCGCGGCAGCGACAAGCGGCGCCTTTCGCCGAGATGTAGCATGATACATCAAACAAATACGTGGAGTTCTACCAAAAAAAAACAAATACGTGGAGGAAAAAAGAGAGATTCTCCAAGCTCTCTCCCGCCATGACGCGTCTCCACCCTTCCTCCCGCCTTCCGGTTCGTCGATTCGGTGCTCCCTCGCTTCTCCGTCCTCCCGTGCTCTCTCCCCTCCTGCCTTATCGCTCATTAGGTTCCCCATCCAAACCCTCTCCCTTCTTCGACACTTCGAATCGAATCGGAACCCTAGGGTTCTCGAGACCTCGTTCTAAGAAGTCCCTCTCATTTCCAGGTCCTGCCTTCCCTTCCCGCCGGAGAAAGCGCCCTTCCACCGAGAGCTCGAAGCCGCCGTCGATGTGGTCGAGAGGGCCTGCCGCCTCTGCGTTGACGTACGCTTCTTATTCAATTCCATCGAAATTTCATAACAAAACGAAGATATTTTGGGGAAGTTCCTTTCTTTGGGACCAGTAAAGGTTCTTTCTTTATTTTTATATATTTTTCCTTTTTTGTTGATCAGGTCAAGAAGTCATTGCTCTCGAGCGACGGTCGGATTCTTGAAAAGAATGATCGGACGCCTGTCACGATAGCCGATTTTGGAGTGCAGGCTCTGATCAGCTTGGGTATTATATTCGTGTTTATATTTTCTAATAATTGCCATCAACTTCTTTAAGCATTTGATACCTCGAGTTTTGGGGTAATTAATATCGATTTTGATGTCAAAATTTAGAATTAGGTTTGATAAAGTTACTTTCTTGATGGGTTATGTTGTAATGCAGAGCTGAAGAGATTGTTCCTTCAATACCTCTAGTGGCTGAAGAGGACTCAGGGTTCTTGCGGTCGAATCCTGTGAATGCTCAGAGTGGCGGGGTTCATGGTGGTAATATTCTTGTTGACTCAGTGTTGAGTGCTGTGGCTGATAAGACGAGCAGTGTTGATGAGCCTTTAACTTCTGATGATGTGTTGGAGGCTATTGATAGAGGGGGGAAGGATGCGGTCTCATTTGATGCAGAACCCTCAACCTATTGGGTAAAAATTGCATACTGGTATTTGAATAACTGAGTTCCTTAGTCATGTGTAGAGGTTTCTGTATGCTATTAGGAAGCGTGTTTTCATAATGCTGTTGTTTTTTATGATTTCTTTTTCTCATTGTTGATTGAGTTGGATTCTTAAATGTAGGTGCTTGATCCAATTGATGGCACTCGAGGGTTTTTGAAGGGCAGCGATGCCTTGTATGTGGTATGCTCTGCTGCTTCTTTATGTTTTCAATTTCTATTTTGATGTCAATCACGTCCTTTTGTATTTCAGATGAAGTAAAAGATGAATAGGTACATATAATTAACCTGCTAATCTCTAGGATAAAGTAAAGGACAAAGGTTAGCAGCCATATTTTTTATTCATTTGAACATCTTTTCTTAATTTTGTTGTGTATGGTGGAGGTTTCTTGAACATTTATCTCAAGAGTGGGTTTATGAGCTTCTTGTTTTGCCTGCTTTCACTTGATTCTGTTTGGGTTGAAAATCAACGAAATGCATGCCTCTAGGTGCTTAAACTTGGAGCAGTGACCATCAGCATAGTTTTGTACATTACTGTGCTCATCTTGATGGGTAAAGCTGCAAAACTTAGTTACAACTTGAAACTTTGTTAACATTCAGCTTGTGTGCTGATCATGCTGCTAAACTATTGAATAAATTCTTTGTGCGATGGATCTGTTTTAGATCTTCGATAAGAGCTAGATATAATACTTGAACATAATTAATAACTGCATAAGGTGGCAATTTTCTTCCAATATCAAGACCTCACTTTGTAGAATGCCATTATCAGTTCTGTTATCCTAGCCTATACCTTGAACCTAAATTGTTCATCATCATCAGTTTACAATTTTTGTATTACCTTTCTGTTGGCTGAAAAATAAGTAAATGCATCTCAGGTGGTTTGGCTCTTGTTGTCAAAGGAGAAATTGCCATAGGTGTAATGGGCTGTCCAAATTGGAAAGAAGATAATCTTTCCACTAAAAAGTCTGATGATAACATTAGACCAGGTGTCATTATGATCGCCCATTCTGGATGTGGAACATGGACAAAGGGATTTTCAGATGTAATGGGTAATTATAAAAGAATCCAAGATGGTTGGAGAAGATGCTTTGTTGATAGCTGCTGGTTGGTGCATGAGGCATGCTTCTGTATTCCTGATAGTCAAACATGGGACTTCATGCCTTTATCTGTTCTGTTCAGCTCTTCAGTTGACTATGGGGATATTAGAGATGATAAACAAAAGTACTTCTTTTGCCAACATGCTGTGGCAGGTTTGTTCCATTGTGACATGATTCCTTTCCACTGACATTGCTCTCTTCACTTGTGATTTATCAATGGTTTATCAGGCCTTCCTCTCTAGTATAAACATAAAAGTGTGAAAAAAATTCCCTTATATGCCCTAGCCGAAACTCAGATGTGTCCTTTGACTTTAGAGAAGGATTCTTGACAACAGCAGAGCTGTATTTTCACTGGAATATATAAACTTAAGCTTCATACCAACTTTTCCTTATAACAAGCATTAGCAGCCAAAGACAATTCTGACACTGTGCAATCTGATTGTTCAAAAACAAGGAAACAAAACTTCAATGATGCCTCATGCAGTACGTTTGAGAGCAGCATTTTTTTGACTGGTCATAAATATTATTTAAAAGAGTTCATCATTCAGTATGCTTTTGCTTCAATTGCATTTAGAGACATCTCTAAATTTTTAATGTGCTCTATAGTGTTATTTATCTTGCAAGACTTAACTCATTCTTGTGGAATCAACTCTATAGATCAAGAGGTGTTCCTTCAAAGTCTTAGACTTTTTCATATTAATGCCAAATTTTTGCAGTGGTATGTGATTTTGTGTCCAATTGCTAGCCAAGAAACTTTGTACAGGAGTGAATTCCTTGAAACCTGAAAAAACTATCAAAAGGAAGCTAAACTTCGTTATCCAATATTAGCCTTCTAAGCTCATGCCAGCAAGGAGCAATCCTCCAGGTATCCCCTTAACTAAGAGTTTAGTTGAAAAGGAATGAGTGCTAGATTTTGGATAGACAGATATAGAACTGTGTTTATGTACAATGCAATCTGTCTAACAAAGGGCCAAATTAAACTCAAAATTAGGTAGACGGATATAGAACTGTGTTTGTATGCAACGCAATTTATATAACAGAGGGCCAAATTAAACACAACCAGATTATTGATGCTGTCCTTAAGTAGGACTGCACATATCTGCCAAAGTCATCAGTCCAACACTTCTCTGCCTTTCTTTAAAAGCCATAAACTTCTCTGTCTCACACACATATGTGCGTGCACATGTTGAAATCTTTGTTTCTCCATTTGCAAGGAGGCTGTGAGAATGTGCTGGCCTGGTTAGTTGAAAACAGCACCCATTCATTTCCTTCCTATATATAAATTTTGTGGGACATGCATTTACATTTTCATGCAAGCAAGTATTAGATATGATGGTATGCATTGCCATGTACTTGCTTCGTTCATGTAGATATCTTATTTTATGTACCCGATAAAGATGTCGAGGGACTTGCTTTACCATCCATTTCTTGTTATTCAGATATCTGTGAAACTTCGAGTAGAAAGAAGTTCAGGACAAAGGGAACCAATGTTGAAGCATTTTAGAGAGTCGCAAGCTCAATATGCTTGAGGAAGTAATTCTAATGGGTTGTTAAGATATGTGCATATATCATCATGTATGGATTTTGTTGATGGAGAGAGACATTGTAAGAACATTTGGAACCATATATTATTCCTTTGGTAGGCACACCAAAATGCCTAATTTATGACAGAAATAATAAGATTGACCTAAAGGAATATATGCTATAGAAGATTAGTACTTTAGTAACTAGAACTGATGCGCTTTTAAGATATTCATGAGCAAGAGGTAATAGATTCTCTTTTGGATAGGCCCTGAAAGGAGAAGGAAGGTTGATCAGGAATCAAAGCATTGCTAAGATGGTAACTTGTTTGACCTTTGTTAGTACTCTGAATTTTCTCTCATTGGAACTTCTGCCTTTTTCCTTCCTAAGGATGGGTGCAGGGGGCAATAATTTGTATGCTTTACTGTTGAAGCATGTTATGCATTTGGTCGTGTGCTTTGTCTTGGATGTTCTATTTACTGCATTTAATGGTGAAAATATATAAAGAAAGTTTTTGCTAATTGATGGTGTTATAAATAATTGGCTTCTCATATTCAAAATAGGTTTGGTCTTCAATTTTTCAGTATTTGTGCTTTCTTTTGCTTAATTTTTCTGCATATTTACTAATGGCTTAATTACTTTAAAATCTTAAACTTTGTTTTTTTTTTTTGGAGGGGGGGGGAGTTTATTTTTTATCTTGAACTTCAATTCATTGTAATCAGGTTATTGAATTTTTAAAATATTGCAGTTTCTCCCTTGACTACTACTTCCATCTAAAGATTGTGATGGAAATTGTCATGTGGCATCACATGACACTTAGTGGAAGTTGATATGGCATGCAATTAGCCGATGTGGAATCCTAAGCTCCTTCTTCTCCCTTTTCTCTTCTAGCTAGGGTTTAAACTTCTTTTTCCCTTCGTCCTCTTCTTCTAGTTACGGTTTACTCTTTCTTCCCCTTTTTCTTCTTCTATGTCGGGTTTCTACTTCTCATGTTCCTTGATTTTCATCCATCACTATCTTCTCCAAAACCTCCACCATTTGTACTTCTTCTTTTAGATATTTAGAGAGGAGATAAGTACGTGGGTTTAGTATGGTTGAAGGAGTTTCATAACTACGATGGGCTATTGTGTAAGGGAGATTTGCCTTTCGTAGCATATATTCCATGAAAATAGCTTGCTTCTCAAAAGTCATTGGGGGCGCAATGATGGACTTGGTGGTGGTGGTGGTTATGGTGGAGGCTTTGGAGTTGATGATGGTAGAGGTGGAGATATCGATAGTGGTGTAGGAGATGATGGGATTTTAGAGGAGGTAGTGGTAAGGAGGAAAGGAAGAAGTGAGAAGTAGGAACCCTAGTTAGAAGGAGGAAAGGAGAAAGAAAGAGTTTATAAAGGTTCCATATTAGCTATTTCATGCTACATCAGCTTCCACTACATGTCATGTGATAGGATGTAACCATTTCCGTTACGATTGTTAGACTGAAGTAGCAGATAGGAAGAAATTGCAATATTCTAAAAGTTTGATGATCTAATTACAATGAATTAAAGTTCACGATAAAAATGAAAACCCCCAAAAGTTCAAGGTTTTAAAGTAACTAAGCCTTATCCAATTTAGGTTATTACTCCTATAATGTCAGCACAAAATCATATTTTTACATAAATGATATCCGCTTGCTTATGCTTTTGCAGCCTGTGTAAATACCTAATGGTAGCTTCAGGTAGAGCTTCTGTATTTATTCTTCGAGCAAGGGCTCAAACTGTCATCAAGGTATTCATATTTCCATTTCTAGTCAACTCTGAAATATTATCCATCAACATGCATTGATGGTTTTCATCTCATCTTAATATTAGGTTTGGGATCATGCTGTTGGAGTTATATGTGTCCATGAAGCAGGAGGGCAGGTATGGGCTCTCAAATGTCACATCATCTCAGTTTTCGTTCTTTGGCTTGGCCATGCTGTATCTGGTTTCTTTGATATTGATTAGTTTGACAAATGCTTCTAGCTCTTGTTTGGAAATAATGGTTTAGGTTTGCGAACAACTGAGATCCTTGTTAAGTAGGGAAGCTTGCTTACTATTTGGCCTTCCTGATGAGCAATTTATACTGCTTACATTGTGCATGTGCTTCTATATGCATCTTATTGGTTCTAACACATACTATGTGCCATCAATTTTGCTGCAATGAACCTGTCTAATATGGATGTGTGATGACCCTCTTGGAGTTCCAAAATTGCTTATAATCACAATATGAAGCCTCCCATAATTGTCTTTCGCTTAAGTTTCTTCTGAGATTAGTACTCAAGTGTCTGCCAGATTTTATGTCAATGCATTATTCTTCCATTTGCTTCATATATTATGGATCACGAAATTAGCTTCATCTTATCAGGTTACTGACTGGAATGGAAGTGCACTGGATCTTGCTGCTGATCAAGTGGACAGAAGAATTATCTTCCCATCCGGTGGTGTACTTGTGACCAATGGGGCATTACACAAACAGCTATTGGAAATGATTTCTTCCAATTCCTCAATAGCTTGATTCATGGAATGTAACCACTTACTGTCCAACTTGTTGGTCAAGGAAACTGCTCTTTGCCAAAATAAGTTTCCAATTCTTTCTGTTATGAAAACATTGGTGTGGTTTGAACAACGATGCAATCATATTGAAACTAATTTCAAAACTATTTGCCTTTAGGATAGCTGAGTATAAATTGTTTTAAAGCCTCTTGTAAATTTTAAAAATTATAAGTCTGCATGAATTTGCCACAGGTAGGCTGCTCAATGCATGATGGTGGCAGTAGCTTTAAAATGATTGGGAATTGGGTTTTGCAATGTGCTATAGTTTCAACAAACTTTACCATGGAATGTGTTTCCCAATTTCAGTTTTGTCAGATAAAACCAAGTAACATATTTAGAGTTTAAAGATCAGAAAAGCTGCAGAAAATGAGATTTTTGAAAAAAATAATTTTCAGATATAATTTAGGAGAATGTCATGGTGAAGCTTTTGAAATCAGATAATGCTGTTTGTGTACTTCCTAATTATGCAGCATACTTGGGTTTAAT
Source organism: Elaeis oleifera (assembly GCA_000441515.1). NCBI lineage: Eukaryota > Viridiplantae > Streptophyta > Magnoliopsida > Arecales > Arecaceae > Elaeis > Elaeis oleifera. Next base: position 944,403 of record KE504773.1, on the reverse strand, counting down.
TGACACTTTCATACGATAAGAAGGTTGCTTTGGCTCTCGACGAAGTATAAAGGAAGAAAAAACAATGTGGTATTAAGTTATAATAACTGATGGTCAATCAGACAATTGTGCAATTTGTGCTTCTTTCAAAACCGGAATGACATGTTGCTGCGAAAAATTCCCTACTTGGCTTGGGCTTTTGGTCCTTGTTGACGTCTGTCATTCATGACCAGGTACATCAGTACAATAGATTAGCTGTTTTATATGATAAAACTGAATTGTACTTCTTGAAGGGATGTTTTAAATGCACACGAAGAATCAGAATTCAAATATAGCTAAAGTTTTAGTACCGACCAGTGCCACATACTGGCTGTACCATATTATATCAATATCAAATCAATACATAGTTTAACATCTCACATTTAATATATTTGATCATCTTATATCGTACCATATATTGATATTGTAATAAAACGTTATATCGTACCATATATTGATATTGTAATAAAACGATATCACATGGGATCTGATATTGAGACAATAAAATTAAGTTTAGATAGTCTCAGGATCAATACAAGAACCCAACAATGATAAGGGTTTAGGCTTACATGGCAACAGATTTCCCTATCAGCATGCAGGCACCTGGATGACATTTAAGACGACATGCAAAGAAAGTTTGGAAACGAGACCTATTGCCTTGGGATAAAAAAACTACAATAGTCTTCTGCTTTAGAACGTCCATGTAGTCTTGGTCAAACTGACTACTAGTCTTGACAATCTTGTATCGACTGAATTGTTTGATATTAGGGACAAATTCCTTTTCCTTCTTTTTCAGTTAATTTTTCTAATAGTTTCTAGTGTTACGGAAGGCAATATATTTGATCAGAGGAATTATGGATGATCATGCCCATACATTTACTTAAAGACTGTTATTTATTTAGTTTGATTTTTTTAAGAACAATTAGCTGGTGCATTTTCTTATTTCTTTATTTTCGATTGCAAATTAAAAGAATAGCCATATATTTTCTCACAACAGGAGTCTCATGTAAGTGCATGGGAAAGTATCAATGGTCGGTGATTCATCCAGTCTAGAATTTGCATGGTAAAATCCTAAGACGTTCCGTGCGATGTCCATTTTGTTACCTTTACCTCTCAAGGTACGTCAACCCATCAACACTGCAAGCAACTTCTGGGGGCATCAACAGATAGAGATGCAGGAGTTGAAACATTTGTACAAGCGTGTAGTTTTGGAAGTCAGACATCAGGTGGGATGGTTGGCCACCAATGCAAACAAACAAATTAATGGGACATGTTTGATCGATGTTCCTTGACGGTCTGATGGTTGTTCGAGGTAGTGTCAGGTTGGGATGCAAAAGAACCAATCCGTTATTAACCACTCCAGGAAACCTCGATAAAAGCCAAAGTCCAAAGTCAGTAAACGAACTGAACTTGATCACTCTTGGCTTGCCAACTGTATATAAACTCAATTTGACTTGACAACAAGCTTGTTCGGTTCAGTTCATGAAGAAACCACTCTTGAACATACACCATCAAACTTGGCAACAAGCTAAGTCTGGGCAACTCACATTTGGCACATCTGCACCCATATTTTATGTGTCATTCCCTTAGTTTTAAGTATTACTATGGCGACTCAAATGAGCTATGAGAACCTAGTTTGTTCATCATTTTCACAAATTCTTGTCGTGTCCAAACTTCTGAAGCAGCCCGATTAATTAATTGGATTCGAATTTGGTGGAGGAGGGCACCAACTGTTTCAGCTAAAGTCTCATGTGTCATGTCTAGCTAAGCATATTTTATTTAGGCTCGTGAGCTTTTACTGTTTGAATAGATGTACATTAATCTAGATGTCTGAAGGTCTTAACTACATTCAACCAGCATACCAGATCTCAAGGTCTCATATAATCTGGTTGTCCTCCCAATCTGAAGCTACTACCTACAATCCCTTCAACGTTTGTTGGGCCTAATTATATACCCCGATAATGCTATTTACTATTATTAGGAGGACAACGAAACTAAAGAAGACAACTAAGAACCAAAAAACCCTAGAAGGTCGCCAGGGAGTTGCCCTGATGGAAATGGTCATCTAAGCTTCTAAATTTTTTTATTTGAGCTCCTAACCTAATTAGTTGAGCTGATAAAAAAATACGAGTGTCTCCAAGACACCATGCATGGCAATCTCAAATTCATTAATCTAATGCGACTATCTTATCAGAAGATCATACCCTTTTTCTTAGCCTCATTCCACATGGATCAGTTTGTTAGGTTAGTCCGCAACGTGGAAGATGGGTAAGAAGTTAGGATTGGTAGAAGCAAGGTCAGAATTTTCCTTTCTACTAGCTCATATCATGTTGGTGAAATGTAGCAGCCCTTGGCTCACCATTGCTGCATGTAAACCGAAGTATTCATTGCACTCACAGATTAGTGAAAGCGACACTAGACCTTCATGCAAGCCTTTTCAAGTATACATTAATATATTTGAATGGTCGAGTTCATTAGGATGGGCTTTGGCGTGACCGAAGAATAAAATAGATCGGCATACAGATCTGCAAATCGTCACAAAATCTGAAAAAAATATAGGTGTTATTATAACATATTCAAGTACCCACTTATCATGCTTTAGTAAAACATTAATAAAACAGAGAAACGGGTCACATCAGGCTAGCTATCTCGCTTGCTATTAACTACTACGTATATGGGGTCAACTTGCAGACGTATGCCACTTTGTTGGGCAAGCGAAATGACACCAAACGCTAAGGTGGCGCCATGTAATTGCCCAAAGTGTTATGGCATGACTGGAACTTGGAAGCCAGTCCAAAAAATGGTTTGATTCCATGGCACCAGACACGGAGGCGACCGCGGAAGATTATGGTGCATTAACTAATGAGGTACTCGCGTGTTGAAAAGGGCACCAGAACTTGTGACCTCAGGGTCTTTGCCATACACTAAATTACATTATATATATATATATATATATATATATATATATATATATA
>KE504773.1:889970-935757 GCA_000441515.1 Elaeis oleifera | reverse complement strand
GAGAGAGAGACAGAGAGAGAGATGGGATCTGAAGGAGAAAAATATGAAGAGAGAGAAATTACTTGTGTATCCTTTTGTGTATGCATGAAACGCAGATCTTTTCAAGTTTTTTTTTCTGTGTTCATACCGGTGAATTGGCATACGTTTTCTATTTAATTTTTTTTCTCTCCAAGGTTTGTGTATCATGCGGCTATGGAAGCAGCGCTGTATATTACTGGCTAATAATGGTTAAATTGTTTCGCATCTTAAAAGTACTTTTATGCAATTTTGAGGAAATATATGTTATTATGTTAACTATTGGAAAAGAATAAGAAAAAACAAGATAAGGACGCACGTAAGTGTCATCTCACATGATATGCGGTAGGGATGAGAGAGGCAAGGGTCTTCTACTAAATGATTGCGCTTGATTTTTTTTATCGTTTTGAGGATATCAAAGAATAGAAGATCGGTTGCGGCTAGTGGAAAGTTAGCCATTTGGGTATATCGCGTATAAAAAAAACTTAAATAATTATGTGTATCTTTCTCGTACACATTCAGGGTCGATAAATTAATACCATTGCATGTACCAAAAAAAATGCCATCGTAATGTATACGTGGAATCTTATGGTGTCCTCTTTGTTTTGGGACATTTTCAAACTTTGATGGAACTTTTGCTTATCATTTTTCCTTGCCAATTTGTATGCTAGTGTTAAGCGCAGCAACATATCATTTTCTCTCCGTTCTCTTAGTATTTTCACAACCAACCATACTATATCTCTTTGATGATTTTGATCCAAAAAGAGATGACATTTGTATCAACGGCAAATTAGGTTGACTCATGATAGGATGGAGAAGGCTGGTGCTACTTGCTATGTGCATGCATCATGAGTCATGGTGGCACCTGGCACATTCTTTAGCTTACATGTTCTTGCTATCATAGACGATATGGTGAGAAGTAGAAATTATAGTGATCTAGTCCTTATCTAGTCTTAACTATTCTTTATAATTATTCTTTGGATCATGCAACATGTAATTAAAAAAAAAAAAAGGCTAAATTGTAAAATATCTCCGATCATGTCTGCAATAAAATGAAATGTGGTACAGTGTTGTCAAAATATTATTTTGATTAAAATAATCATCATAACATGCTTTTGTGATTGATTAGCTTATGACGAAATATGTAAGGAACATTTTGTTCATTTAACAATATAGTATTTAATTTGTTGACTTTTGTCTCCGAGGAAGAAATAAAGAGTTGTTGACTTTCATCAATTATTACGTTGAAAAACGGATTGTTGCCTGGCAGTTGCATCTTTTCCCACCAAGTGGAAACTTTGTATTTGGATTCTAGAAGCCTTTTTACTTTGCACCAGCAAGCAAGCAAGTATGATCGATAAAATAATCCATTGTTTGTTGGATATAAAAATTTTAGTGCACCATGTAGGGTGTATGGGGCGTGCAATACCTACGATGATTGGCTCACATATAGAATCGGATAATATATTTAAAAAAAATTTCATCAATCAGATATGTGAGCCAACCACCGTATATAATGTTCAATGGTCAGTGAAACGCCATTAAGAGTCGTGTTCAACCAGATTAATCCTTATCCGTGAGCCCAAGAGGGTGATGCTGTCTAATCCACGATCCACGTGGACGGTTGTGAGCCATAAATTGATGATTTTAGCGTACGCTCACGTTTTTGTGCACAGGCTTCTGTCCGTAAGAAGCTGCGGGCTTGTTCGTTCGCGGCCGACCAATGTCGTGGAAAGCCGAATGGGGGGACGCGTGGTCTACCATGTGTACAGCTGAGGTCGTTTCACGTGACAGTGATTGTGATCGAGCCCTCTTAGTCTGGACCTGTAGCCGTACGTCGCGTGTCGACCAGGCCTCCTGGATCCGGTCAAAATCCACAGGGAACGAGCTCATGTCACGGTCTGTGCCACGTGGATCCAATAATTCACCAACTAGCGCTTCCTTGCCCCTTGGGGATGGCTGAGGTTGACACGAGGGCAAGCTCTTCTTGGTTACATTTTCCAATAAAATGATATTTAAAAATTCAAATCTGAATACTGTCCATGAAAGATAATAAAATAGTTTTAGCAAAAGAATAACATTATTTTTGTTATTATAATTAACATTTTATTTCTAATAAATCCGTTCCAGAGTTAGGTTGAGCAGATAATAATAATTATTATTATATTTTGTTGTAATGAAAAAAAAATATTTTTAAATGAATTATTTAGCTTGGGATATTTGATGATATAGATTCTGATAATTGACAAATAGGAGCTTTTTGACCAAAGAAACAGTGGATGTTCTGTTCATGGAGGCTTAGTGGGTTGGTATGAGGTTTACTTGTCCTGAAGTCCAATGATTAAAGGACTATTTATGCCACATTTTCCTGTTGATTAATCACGTTTTGTCTTGTAGGCTGCTTCTAGACTCGCAACATCTTTATATCCTTTCAATTGTGACATAGACAAATTGCACAAAAGATTTAGGGTCAACCATTGAGAAAATGGTTACGATTTTTTGTTTGATTTAGGCTCAAGGGCAAGCATTTTTATACATTCAACTATATGGTATAATTATGTGGGTAACAAACTTTAGGGAACATCCCTCCCAATTAGAGAATCTAGAAGCTCCTTTACAACTAGGAGGGAGCGCATCTATAGCATTTTTCATCATTTTTTTGACTTAGATACCACATTTATATACATCTCCAGCTATGCGTTCGTGTACTGCTAATTTCTTGTAAAAAGTAATTTTATAGACATGACACAACTTAACAAGTTGAAGCCTCATAATGCACTTAGCCTTTTAGACAGGTCTTATGATTACCATAAATAGGTCGTGTCTATATACAAATTAATGCATAAAGCAAGCAATGACCTACTGATGAATGCTCTGAAATAGCCAATGGGTTTTAGCCTGTCGATATAAAGTTATGCCTCCCTGAGAATATGGAGTCATGTTGGTTTGATGGTGTTGTGGAGATTATTCGCTGTCCTCTCTCTTGAATTATGATCGAGTACTCACAGATAAAGAGGTTTGAAAAATCGGTGGGAGACCTAGGAAATCGAAGCGACTCTACATCATCGGCCTTGGCTTGTGTTCGATCTCCTAACCCGACATCGACTGACCTCGACGATAGAATCCTTCCAACAATGAAAACATAATTTGATAGACCTGCACAAACACCGACCTTAAGTAAGACCTCAGTTCAACACTCAACTTAGAATATTAGACCATTTTTCATGTGGAAGATCTTTAAAATCTTCTAGCAGAATGTTGGCATGATCTGTATCTGACATCCATAACTAACAATATCCTGACCTCTAGATTAGTGGGCAGGATTTACCCCAATGATTTTACAGATTGTGGCTTATCAGTCTAAGAGATTAGGAGCCAAATGATTTACCGGATTTCAACATGACAGCTTATCACATTATCTTTATGTAAAAGATAACAAGAAGATCCTTAAACAAGATAAATCTGAAAGAACTCATTTATGCTTAAGTTCTCCCATTATCTTCTCTCTATTGTTTCAAGCTCCAGCTAACTTAAGAATTAGAGGATCTCTATCGAAAAAATCTCAACAAATATAGACTTCTCTTGCTGGTTCTCCTTTGATGCCTTGGCCTCTGATCAATGTCCAACTTCAACCACATCAGCATTGAACCGCAGTTTTATAGCAATAGATGGTAATACTATGTTTAAACATGAACACGTTATTCCAAAGAAGATGAAATTATTCAAATAAAAATAATAAAGCTATCAATTAAATAATTTTAGTGTGATTGTTATAGGCTAATTGACTATAATTTGAAGCTCAATCATGAGAAGATGAAAACAGACCAGTGAACGTGAAATGTGGTTCTAATTAGGCAATGAATTACTGTAGATATTTTCAAGCAGCCTTTGAGCTTTTTGCCTATATACTAATTCGATCTTCTCTCCTCTTTGGTATTAGGTTGTATAGAGCACGCTCGATACATCTCTCTCTCTCTCTCTCTCTCTCTCTCTTTATCTCTATCTGTACATAACATTGTAAATACTTTCACAACTCAGTAAATTGGATGGTTCTAACCTACTCTTGCATCCCCAAAAAAAAAAGAAGAAAAAAGCTATGTCTCATTTGATAAGTCTATGATGTGCAATGTAGTGCTTGACATGTGAAAGAACTTAAAGGAAAAAGGCTGTTGTCTCAATGACAAGTGGTGACTCATGTTCATCTCATCATTGACATAGATATTTTATTCCTCCATTCAGTCAGATGGTATCTTTTGGAAAAGTCATGGAGACTTCTAAACTTTAAAGTAGGCATTATAAAGTCGAGAGAGTTTTAGCCCATGACTTTTGATCTTGTTTGTTGACATGCAAGACATAGAGCAGATTTTTCTTGCTCCAAAGCAATTCAGTTTTGAAAATTATAGACAAAACTGTTTTGCGAATAGAGATTGCCGAGCAACTTTAAACCTAATTTGAGAAGTGCATGTAATGTACATATATATATTTTTCCCCAATATTTGGGCTTGATTCCCTAGTTCGGGGAGAAATTTCCATGATAATCATTTTTATTGTTTAAAAGATCTTATATCAATTCCTAGTATTGAATATATCTATAATTCTGAGTTTCATATTTCCATAATACGTCATATCTAAAGCATCTCCTTCGATCTGATTCATATGACAGTTTCTCAGTCAGAAAAAGTAAAATGAAAATTTTGATCAAAACAGATATTGTAGTATCCAAACCTTCTAATTCTTTAAACATCTAGAGCTTCATCAAATTCGTATTTCCACCAATTCATCAATGGCAGGGAAGATCAGCCAATAGGCTATAATATTTGTTGACCACCCCTTATCATGTATCTTAAGAGGCTGTTTATATGTCTGTACGATGATATGGCATTTTTAGCTCCCAAAAGCTTTAAGTGCTCTAGCCAGCTGGCAATGGTTAGCAGCTAAACCGGACAACCTTTGCCAACGTCAACAATCCATCATGCGGACGTCGGAATAAAAGGGCGGTGGCTGCTGGGGGACAACCCTCCACCTTGTGATGCCGACAATGGTGGGCGTCAAAGTCCCCACAAGCTTTGCCTAATGTGCGCTTTAGAGGGTGCAAAGCTCGGTTTGACGTTACCTTTTTTTTTTTTCTTTTTTCCGGCCGACCCAGTCCAAGCCGGCCGCCGTTATCCAAATCGAACCGACCGCCCAGAGAAAACTAGGAGTTTCTTCTGTTTCCACCTGAATGCTAACAAAAGGGAACATTTGTCTCATATAAATATTTCCAGCACAAATGTTAGGCCAAAAGAGAGAGGTGGCTTAGTGACTCTCTGACATTGTGGAAGAAAGGTCGTGAGTTGTCTAGCTTGGCTACAATTTTGCAATCATTTGGGTGGAATCATAACTCCCAAGCCTTTAATGTGTTTGGGATCTTGTGATTCTCTCGCCTCCACTAGCAAGACCTTGTTTTGGATATGTGAAAGTCTTGCAAGCAACATCTATTTGCTTTCATAGAGACGTGGGAGTCTGAGGAACATGTGAAAGTTTGAGTGGATGGTATGGGGAACATGTTTATTGCGTTGAATGAACAAAGGCAAAGAGCTTACTTCTGCAGCAATATTGAGGTCACTAAAAGTGGATTTCACATGAGGTAGAAAAGTGAAATCCACATGATGATGCTGGGGATTACATTGTCCCGGACAATTAGTAGCTTTTTCTTTCCCCCTTGTTTTTAGAGGAAAAAAAGTTGACTTGTTTGGTGAGATTTGTCTTATTCTAATTTTCTATGTAAAATGTTAATGGAGGAAGGAAGATTATATTCAAATTAGAAAGGGGTTAGAAAGGATGTAAGGCACTAACATTAGGGGACCGGGCTGTTTGTTTTGCGTGAAAGAAGGTGAAACCATCATTTGATCATCACCTGCACAATCCTCAAAGTGCTTCGAACTCTATCATTCATCCATCACTATAGATCTTGAAGTGAGCAGCTGATGATCCAACGGTGGATTCATGTGAAGGAAGATGAATCCTTCTTTTTCACACAAAAGATCCACCACTGACCTTGGCATAATTAGATCCTAATAGTGAGTGGTGGAAGGAACTATGGATGATAGAGCGTGCTAAAGCTTTCTACGACTACCATAGAGGAACAAGTATGCTCCCAACAATGGCAGGATTGAAGGGTCAGAAAGCAGCTGATCTCAAGCTCTCCCAATCAATGGTTGATTTTTCTTCCCTGAAGATCAGGAGGCTGTCCTTTCAATTTCAGTTGGATCTTAATTGTAGTCCAAATACTTTGCATAAATGGGTATCTAATGAATACGTAAAGATGGATTCCACATTTGATCCACAAAGAGGCCAACTAGAACTCACCTATCATTATTTTTAATAAGAATATCTTCTATGTAATTTGTTCTTCAAAGCCAGCCATAGAAATACTTTGACTTTCTCGAGAACAAATATCTTCTAAATTGTTTTGTCGTATGGCAAAGGAGGCCATAGTAAGAATCAATAGAGAAACTTCCAAACTAGAAAATCAGCTATTTGAGAGGGGTCTTATTAGTATTTATTACGTATAAATATTTGGTTAGCAACTTGTTGATCATCAAGAAATATCAATTTTAGAATATCGAAATGAAAGAATTAGAATTATTGTAGTTAGATGCTAATTTTGCAAAATGATAACTAATTAATAAGCAACCCCAATTCCGTAGAGTAAGTTTTCTTTTTTTCTTTAACTAGGAGGAAAAAGGGGAGCATAGAAATATCAAAGAATATAGGAGACCTTGATCCAAAAAAAAAAAAGGAAGAAGAAAAAAAACAACATAGGAGGTAGCCTGCAGTGGTAACTCTAGTCGGGTGAAGCCCAACCCAGTGGGCTTAATTCCCTAGACAAATTAGGCACTCTATTTGCTTGTCGAGAAATTCTTTGTGCACTACGGGCAGTGTAAAAAATTTAACATGGAGTACACCATCTTATCTGATTAGTCCACGTAGCCCACTTTCCAACGTATATTTAATGCCTATAGTTTATTTTTCGTTGAAATTTTGAATGACGAAAATACTCCTATTTTTTTAAAAAAATTATGATATCTTATGTCCATATTATGATATCTTACATATAGCAAGTAATAATTTGATGCAAAATATCATAATATGCAAGAAGATATTATAATTTTTTTCAAAGAGCAAGAGCATTTTCGTCATTCAAAATTTTCAAACGAAAAAATGAAACTACAGGCATTAAATATGTGTTGAAAAATGGTTGGACAAAAATATCCCTCCAATATTATGACATTCTGAATCATATTATGACATCCTGTATGTAGGAAGTCATAATTTTATGCAGAATGTTATAATTTGATGCAGGATGTCATAATATGCCACAAGATGTCATATTTTTTTTCTAAAGAAGAGGGATATAGTCATCATTTAAATTTAAATGAAAAATAGAACTACAGACATTAAATACATGCTAGAAAGTGATGGTTATGTAAATCAATCAGACAAGATAGTGTACTCCATATCAGATTTTTTACACTGTCCGTGGTGCATAATGAATTTCTCTTTCTCTGCCCGCACAGCTGCATCCAAACTTAAGAGTCGGGAAGTTGGGCTTAAGGCAACCGGGCTCCTTATGGCCCCCGCTTCCAAGTTCCAACAGAGCTTCTCTGGTGCAACTCCGGCCCAAGCATTTGCAAAGAGGAACATACAGTGAAGAGTGCTCAAGATGGTGTTCAATCTTGTTGTAAAAATCTGAAAATTCCTAGCACGCCAAATATTGCATGTCATCGCCACCATTAAACAAATCCCAATTAATAGCTGCCAATTGCTTGAGTTGTTAATACAATAGACTTGGATTCAATCCAAACCCCAAGCTGTTTATAGTGTGGCGTTAATCTGATGTCAATTCTTCAAATTTGAGTTCCCTTGGACTGGAGGTGTTAATGAGCAGTGGTTTGAGCCTAACTTCACGATTTTAGAATCGATGAATTTTTACAGGTCTGTTTGGCTATTCCTACGGAATTAGGCAAAAAATCCTATAGAATTCATGGATTGAAACATCCATTTAAGTGTGGCCTTCTATCAACCAAATTTTATTCATCACAAATTTTGTGGAAAGAAATAAAAGATTTCTATAGATCATTTTTTTCTTTCTGCAGTTCAAAGAATAAGATCTAGATTGAATTTGGATAAGCTCTTACAAAATGCAAGTTAGATGGGTCAACAGGCCTTAAAAAAAAAAAAAAATCTCATTTCTTTATTTCTTTTACTTAAATTTCTCTTCTCAGAAAATAACACCTTAAATTTTGTCAATATATGATAATTAGAATAATTTAATAAAACAATTGGTTTTTCTCTCTAATTGCGTCCATTTAATTTGTGGTAAGTTAAATTCAGTCTAGGATTTATAAGTTCGCCTCACCTGGGACCTTAACAAAACATAAGTTAAAAGGGAAAAGAAAAGAAAAAAAAAGTAATAAAAGATTCTTAGCCTTGTATTAGCTAGAACTAGTGTTATCCAATCAAATCTTTTTGAGAATGAAGCTTGCTTAAAATGAGTCATGTCATGAGAATCTATATATAAGCAAATTTAAGCTCATCCATTAGGTGTACACATAAAATCTCATGGGCAAGAAGCTCGCTCTAGAAGCTATTTGATATAATGCCCACTCAAGAAAATGCCTTCATTTAGCCTTATGGTTGATGTAACACCATCATTAAGCCGTTCTTATTGACGAACTGCGGGCATAGAAATATATCAAGGATGAGTCTGATGCTAAAGGCATTACACTGCAGTACTCCTTGATTCATGATCATCAGCTTCTACCAAGATGCCTCTGGGTTAGGAGAAGATTGCTTCTCTTAGACTATTAGACCAGGCGCCGGCGAGAAAGGATCACATATTGTAAAAATTGTTAAAATTTGACGTTTCAAATTTGATCCACGGGAGTGAAAACTCAAATGCGAAAAAATTCAGTTCGAAGAGCAAGTCGCGAGGAGCCCAAAAATATAAAATAGTGGGACCTGCAGTGTACGAACCAGCGAAGCTCGCAGCGCGTAGGCCAGAAAGCAGGAAAGGAGGCCTGCAGGCCAACAGGGGCTCCAAGCCCGCGAGTGCGGCCCAACAGTGCCCTGGCTCGGCCTAGGTGCGCATGGGCTCGTGGGTCAGCAGCGCGCGAGCACGCATGGGCCGGCCACCAACCAACGGGAGTGTGGGCACGAGCGTGGGCGCACGGCTCATGATGGCTTTCACACGGTCCATCGCAGACCGATGGTCCATGGGAGGAGGCATGGATTGGGAGCCCATTTCTCAGGTGCTTCTCGCGGTCCATCGTTGACCAGAGGCGTTTCACACATGATTATTCGTACGATTGCGCGATCGGATGGGCTAGAAGGCTTGCAGACTTGATCTGACAGTGATGAGGCTTAATTGTGTGCTGTTAGGGCTCTTAAATCGAGTCAAATTGAGGATTTAGACTTTAAAGGAATCTATAGGCGAATAGAGATCGTGGAAGATGCAGTGGCTCTAGCAGCAGTCGAGAGGAGTTCGGCGAGTGTCGAGAAAATATGCAGCCCAAGCAGACGCAGGTAGAGCACCGACAGAGGGTCGATGACAGAGCAAAGCATCAGACAGAGTGCGGCAATGACCGTGTGAGTGACCGTGAGGCATGATGTAGCAGTTTGCATTATAGGAAGCGTTCAGGGGCGTCAAGGATCCTAGTGCTGGCAGGCTTGTGAGTGCGTCTTCTTAGGGAATTTTGAGAGAGCTTTTGTTAAGAGTAACTTCTTGTTGAGAGAGGTGTGTATATGAGAGTTGAGGGTGGATGTTTTTTCTTATATTGTTTTTTCTCGTAGTGAAGCTTGCATATCTTGCAGAGGTAGCATTTGGGCTATTCCATGTATTTGATTGTGTGTTCTTGTTTTATTTTCTTCTTTCTGCTGTATTGAATACGGTCCAACAAATGGTATCACAGCTAGGTGGTGTCAGGGTGGTATTATATCCCAACAAAACCATCGCTTGTAAATGTACTCGGAGGACCTGTACTTTGATGGAGGGACTGTGCTGGAATTTGGTAACCTTTCTCTTGACTAATTTAGCACGGAGTAATGGGAAATCCCCAAACCCAGCACTAAATCGTAACCAAGTGCACGCAGCGATGAAGACTCAATAGAAGCACTCGAGAAATAAAAAAGACTCGGAGAGGCTTACGTCTCTAAAAAATCTTATCATGTCTCAAAGACTATCATGTCACCACATAGGCATAGTTGCCCACAGAAAGAGAGAGAGAGAGAGAGAGAGAGCGCAAATCATGGACAGGAGGGGAAGACGCCTGTTATATCGATATGTTCTGGACCATATCTTTGCCGAGATACTATATCACGGTTACCAGCAAACGCTCTCCATTGCCGATTTCAGTACGTATCCAAACGCTTTGATCAAATGATCCGCGAACGTTCCTTCATCGATACCCACCTCGAAAGATCACAGCGCGGCCTTTTGCTCCAGCCGAGACTATTGCCGTTGTCCACACGCTGGCTCGATACCAGTTTCGCGACGATAGAGAGGGGGAGGCAATTGTTACGGGATCTCCCCAGCTTCCCACCTTCAAGGCTTGCAACTCCTGCAATGGCCTCGTCCTTCTTAAAAAGCCTTCTACTCTAAATGGCTTCAGTCCTTCTCGGTCTATAATCCGGTTACCGGTGAAACATGGATCGAGCTTCCTGCATTCGACGATTCACACTCGGCCGGTGGCATTGGTATCGATCGTTCTAGCAAGAAGTGTAAAGTAGTTGTTCTTGGGTACTGACATACTGTTTGCAGATGCAAGGTTTTAACTTCTTCATCGATGAGGTGGAGGGAGGTGAGAGGGAATAAAATTTTTATAGCCGGATCGGTCATAAAAAAAAATTATAGTCGGATATATTTTAAAAATATCTATCAAAAGATAGATGGCCGTGCACGTTAAAATATTAAAAAAATAGATAAATTTTAGGAGTATTTGAATAGTTTAGATAAATATCATATAAATATTTCAATATATGCACGTGACAGGCGATGACGATTCGATCATAATTTTTTTCATAATCGGTTAGATTATAGAATTTTTTTTCTGAGAAAAAGAGCCACTTTGTCCCATAGGATGAAAAGGTTTTAACTTCTTCGTCGGTGAGGCATTGCATTGGGATAGCGATTGACGGCACTTGGCCTCCTTTGATGTAGAAAACGAGAGCATCGAGCTCCATAACGAACAAGAACCGATTCCTGGGGATTTTTCGCTGAGAGCTAGCGGAGGACAAGTAGCCATCGTTGAGACGATTCTGGGTAGTCCGTTTGAGTATCGTGTGTGGATCTGCCATGCATGCATAAGCGTGGGAGAGGTCGAACAATGTTATGCTCCATCAATCCGGAATCTATACGCCAATTAGGGGGTGCTTGCAGACACTGGTTTGTCCGACTGGAATTTTGAGGCGTAGTTTGGTGTTCTTCAGGATAGGGAAGCTTAATCCGAGCCTAGCTACTCATTATTCCTGACGGAGAGCATGATGGGTGACTGGGTTCGAGATGGAGGGCAGGCTGGAAATCAAAGAACAGATTGTTGCATGTCTCACGGGAACAGTTGTATCCTGGAACAATAAATCTGATATTACAAAGAATGATGTTTGTCGATGTCCACTGCTTACTTAGTTTTGCGTTTAAACAAAAAAAAAAAAACCGAATTACTTTGTTTTACATAGAGAAAAAAAAAACGATTACTTTAGTTACATTGATGGTTATTAGCTTGCACCTTTTTTTTTCTTTTCTTTTCTTTTGTAACTAAATTGTCAGGGAATCTATTACTTGTTAGGTGACAATCATGTTGCTTGTATACTTTGTTAGCACTAAATGTATATCGAAAAATTATACGTTATATATCCAAAAAGAAGGAGCAACTAAGTGTTCAGTTTACGAACCATGAGAGATGATACAAGTAAATTTATGACTATCATGGATGCTGACTAGTACCATACATGAATTTACCAAAATTGAAGGGTGGAGATGCAGCTAATGTAGATTCCAGATTGTCTACTAAAGCTAATGCAATTATATCCATTATACCTAAATTGACCATGCATGAGTATTTCTATCAATTTGAATGAAGTTTTGACTGCCATATGTATTTCATTTCTCATGAATTTTCTCATAGGATTTTCCACCATTAAAGGATTTGGAATTTCCATTTGTACTCCAAGGGGAAAGGGGCCTTCACAGTGGAGAACAGAATAAGTTGACAAGAGCCAAGCATGTTGAATTCTCTTGATGTTTGGTCAATCTCATCGAAAATAGAATTGAGACATTATGTTGGAGAACTTTAGATTAAGATCATGAAAGTAAAATCCTCTCGATGCTCATTGTAGCACATAAGACAGGTGTTGAGGCCTTTTCCAACATTGGAATAGTCAAGTATGCATATTAAAAAGTGTGAGAGATCCTAAATGAAACCTCTCTTTCTTCTTATGATACAGTTTTAATAATTATTTCTAACAATAACTATATATTTTTTTATTTGTAGTTCCTTATTCTAGTAGCTGCCTCTTTGATGAATATTGTTGCTAGTTACCTCCATGAATAATTTTTTCTTGTCTCACTAACTTAGAAAGTTAATTTTAGCAATGAATTATCCAAATGTGACTTCTTGTATGAGCGACAAGTGGGCACTCTTAGTTTATCCAAGTGTCACACATCAATAATTTAGTAAACTTTAGCTGATGCATCATCGTTTTTGAAACTTATTTACTTGGTCTATAGTAATCAACTTTTGGGTGTAAACAGCCATATTAGCTTTTAAAGGTCATGGGCCAGCAGCAACAACAACAAAGGCAACAGTAATAGTAGTTCAATCGCATCATAAAAAAAATGAACAAACTCTTCTAGGTAAATACACCCAGCAAGATAGAATATCTCTAGAGGATTTTATGAGTATGCTGTGACCCTTTGGATTTGCAGATCTCGGGTCGAAGGTACGACAGTAGTAAATATAAAAGATGAATATATAGATGGCACCGGAAAGATAGTGATGGCATTGGAATTAGAGAACATCAAGATAGCAGTAAATGATGGATAATAGATAACACTGAAATTAAAGAAACACCATGGTATCACTAATACACAGCAAAATCCACTAGCCTATTGTTCTTCCCTCCAAAAGAACAGAAAAAATAGAACACATAAAAAAGAAATTGAACTGAAATTCTAATAATTAAAGAGAGTAATCTAAAAATAATATCTCCTAAGGCCAACAGTATGCTTATGCAATGATAGGATGATTTAGACCGGATGGCATTATACAATGAAGACCGTGTGGCTGAGGGCTTCAATTTGTGGAACGGATCACTTCATGCCCAACTCTAGCACCAGTCCTCATCTTAGCTTTGCTCCTCCGAACCTCTTAGCTCCGTTCACACAATCTTCGTCATCCCTGGCCCTAGGCAGAGTTCTAGTAAGATGCCCTTCGCATCAGGTGGGGACTAACCATCACAGGAGTCGTGCATCAATCTAACATTTTGGATCATCGACTAAATCCTGAAACTCCAATTTGGTATATTATGTGTCAAAATAACCAACAGAATCACCTTTCTTCCCTTTCCAGAGAAGGGGAGATGCAACTGAGATCTGAATTCCAGATGCAACTGCCAAAGCTTATACAACTGCATTTACTGTACTTAAATGACTAGTGTTTTTACGGATTTGAATGAATTTTAACTGGCCTGATCCAAGGGTGGTTGCAATGCTATGCATCATGAAATCATAAACAAAGAAACGTTGAAGATGTTTTCGGCAAGAAAGATCAATTAATGATATATTGCTTATATCATTGAGAGCTAGGCTACCAATTGAGCTAGGCTATACTCCATGTGGAATGCAGCTTATGATAAAACTAAGGTTGTGTTTGGTGCATGGCCAAACGATTTTGAAAGTAATGTGGATTGCCTTTAAGATAGATTGTCATCATTAAATTGTCAGTAATGTTGATTACTACATTTGGTACATGCAGATAATATTGCAGTAAAATTATAAAAATTTGATTGACATATTTGGTATGACAATCAGATTGTCGGTAATGTGAAATCAAATTTTCAAAATATCCTTAAGTCAAATTACTGTATGTTTCGTACAAAAAAAAGCCACAATAGCTCTCGCCTAATCCAATGGCAATATGTACATCGAAGTAAACCTCACACCTTGAACATGGCCAAAGCACTGGCCTAGCACTCCCTCTTGAAGGTCGCCCCACTGCCAGCCACTGCCCGCCAATCAGATCTAGCCGCAAACCAGCCTCTCACTCGCTATGAGTAATAAGGAGCACCTCCATGGCCCAGTCCATGGGCCTCCAGACGATATCGCAAACGCAAGCAGAGGCGAGGAGAGAAGGATGTTGCAGGAGTCCTAGATCCGGATGGAGGGGCCAAGGATGCACAAGGTGCCGGCGATGGAGAGCTGGAGGAGACTGAAGAGGCAGCGGCATGGCATGGGAGGACCTCAGGCTCTTGCTCGAGGACCTTCTCTTTGGAGGTCTTGGAATTCATGAGTAGTTCACGCTCCTCTTCATCATCGTCGCCGTCGTCGCCATCGTCGCGACTATGGGAGGAATGGGAGGAGCCCATTAGGATGGGGAAGGTTCCAAACCTGGACGGAGGGCCAAGGAGGCAGGGGTATCGGTAATGAAGAGTTGGGGGAGAGCGGAGAAACAGCCGTGCGATATTGGAGGACCTCGGGCTTTTGCTCGAGGACCTTCTCCTTGGAGGTCCTGGAGTTTGTGAAGAACCCGTGCTCCTTTCGTCATCATCGCTGTCTCCGTGGTGATGGAATGAATGGAAGGAGTCCATTGAGATGGGAGGAGGGTCCCAGATCCGAATGGAGGGGCCAAAGAGGTGCGGGGTGCAGGCGATAGAGAGCTGGAGGGAGAACGGAGAGGTAGCGGCATGGCATGGGAGGACCTAAGGCTCTTGCTTGAGGACCTTTTCCTTGGAGTTCTTAGACTTTGCAAGGAGCCCACGCTCCTCTTCATTGTCGTCGCCGTTTTCGCGGCTGTGAGAGGAATGGGAGGAGCCTATTAGGATGGGGGGAGTGGAGAAACGGGCCATCACGATTGGAGAAACGGGCTTTGTATGATTTTTTTGGGAGATCATTTTGTCTCATTTTTTTTTACAATATTACCAAAGAAGTGATAATCTATATAGCCACCCCTCCCCAATGCCATATAGATCGCCTCTTAGGAGGTAATGTAAATTGTCAAGACAATTTGGATTGCCATCCAAAATGCATACCAAGCATTGTAATCTGATGGGCCCACTTTAAATTGTCAATAATTTGGATAGATTGCCAGCTACCAAATGCAACCTAAAGGAAGAGGTAGTAAAGGAGTTCCTTACCTAGAAATTTACTTTGGAACTTTCAACCCTACATCATGGGTGGGATATCTTGAATTAATTATTGTGTTTTCGAGAAAAAAAGGTCTAAGGCTGTTCATATTTTCTTAAGGTCCATTTGATTGGAATGTATCGGATTGCGATAATCTGATGATTTCTAAAAATTATTTATCTAAGAAATAATTATGAAGAAAATAATTATTATGAAAAAATTAGTGCAAAAAATGACACCAGAAGAAGATTATTGCATTTGGTTGGAGGTAATCTTATATAGAAATATGATTAAATTTATAAATATACCCTTCAAAATAAAAATATTTTAATATCAAAATAGCATTATCATTTTTAATCAATTTTTATATAATGATTTTAATCACATGCCCCTTTTCATAATACAATCGGTTGGATTTTCTACAGGTGCTAGTACATGTAGATTTCAAATTTTTTTAAATCCAAAATATAGTAAAAAATTAATTAAATATTTTTAATCTAAGTATACGTTCATCATATGAAAGTACCTATAGATCTAGTTCATATACTAAAATTAATATAAATTAATTTAGGAATAACAAATGAAAGTCTGTAATCAATTCACATATTTGAATCGCTTTCCTTTTGCTTCAAACCTGGGGTTGAATCCGATTTAATCTTTGGATCTAGACCTTGACAGGTTCTGAATCAGCAGCACAAGTATCCTGCCTCTACGAGTATCCATAGAACCGACCTCAATTATTTTTCTGTTGGATCCTGCTTGCCTGAACCAAAGCCTAAATAGGCTTGAACCAAGTTCGGAGTGGCTTTTAATTTTGAACTCTTTTGATTTTTTTTTGATTTTTGAAGAAAATAAGAATCTTTCTTCATCCTTCAACTAATCAAGAAGAACAACAACCTGAAGTGGTTATAACTAACTCTCAACAAATTTGAGAGGAAAGAGAACAAGAACCAAAGCAAGTGGCCCTAACAATTGGAACCACTCCCTTAGATGCCGCCCACTCTCTCTATGGCTTCAAGGGAGGACGCCTAAAGAGAGATGAGGCATGGGCTAGAGAGAGAAAGAGGAGGCGAGGCGTGGGCCCAGTGAAAGGTGGCGGCAAGGTGGGAGGAGGAGAGGTTATGTGAGAACTAAAGGCTAGAATCTTTTATATAGACAACTTAAGGATGTCCTAATCAAATTAGGATCCCTCATTCTAATCATATTAGAATTCCTAGCCATAATATAGTGGGACCAAATAAATGGGGCGCCATCCATAACTTATTCAAAACCACACCCTACTCTAAGTGTCCTATCATATAGGACCTAATTAGATGCACAAATTAGTCCACATGGTTCCATAAATTTTCTTCAAGGGTTCTTAACCAAAAAACTCTTTCTTGATTTAATTCAAGCCATAAATTAATCATCCAACAATTAGATCTTATTGAATCAAATTCAATTAGGCTCAAATCAAGTACAGAAATTGATTAAATTTATCATATAAGTAAACCAACTACAAAAGAAATTGGGTTCCCCCAAGTGCTAGCAAGGTTAACATGAATCCAATAGGATTTTTCTAAATTCATATAAATTAGTACTTCATAAGCTCAATTATTATCAATCTAGGTCTTCTCCCTTTATGTGTGACCCCATAGGTTTAATTCTGTCTGGTAGTGAGACATATCATAATCTCTATCATAGGTATCACTGAAATCTCTTTTAATGGGTTGAAACAGTTTCACTCTAACTCGACAAAGATCATTGATCCAAAATAATCCTATTGAGCTCTCACAGTCTACCAGTGATATCTAGCAATATGTAGTGGTAACCCAGCAGAACCAAATAGAATCTCTAAGTGTAGTTAATATATGATACAGTCCCTCTGTCGTGAGTCCCGACTAGATGGAAGGTTATGGATAATTCGTCAAACCTCATCATCAGTCATATGATAAATCTGATCAGCTTAAGTCTAATAGTGATTCCAAATGAAAATTCTTTTTCATTAATCATACTGCTATAGCCATAGACTTGTGGACTCAGTTTCTCAAATTTCATAGGACTACTCCTCTCTATCAAAGTCGATAGATCCCATATAGACGCACACGTCGCTTGTATAGCTCAATCAACTGAAGCCAACATCCACTACAAAAACTCATAATCGAGTTAATGTCTATGCGTAGTCAAACTACAACAGTCTTACTGTGAGCAACTGTGACACCGCAGATTAAAAGACCAATCACACAACTACAGCATCGAGATAATCACTGACGATCGAATAAAATTCATGTGATCTTTCATATGGTCATACTCAGTACTAGTTGTTCTCTAACAACTATCCGTACTTTCTGCACTTTCCGCACTTTTCGTATCTTCATTAGGAATATTTTTGTCAAGAGTAGATTACCATCACTTGAAAATTTATCAAATACCAACTCTTCTATGATATTTGTTTTACCTTCTCTCTTCCAAAATACATATGGGATCCATCGATTTTTTTATCATCTCTCTCTTTCATTTTTTATATCAAATATAGTAATGTAATATGGGATTCATTTTTTTATACCGGAATAACTTCAATCAAATGAATCCTAAAGTATTAGAATAAATGTTTATGTTGGTTCTGTAATCCAAGTCCACGTTCTTCATGCCTATCACCTTGATTACAAGGGGCAAGATTTATGACAATGAAACCTTTAAGGCATCATGACTTAATTAACCAGGACATTGTATCGCCATCCTCAAATTTGTTCGTCTTTCTTCATCATATCATGGTGCCAATGACTTGGTGACGATTGACTAGTACCGAAAGAAATGATTTAGGGGGCATTCACCGTGGAATTAATAAAACAGAATTTTCTTAGCAACTTCCAACAGTTTATATTAGCGTGAATAATGGAGGTCATCAAGCCTAGAAAACATTGTTCTTCAGACTTGTAGCTAGCAACAAGTCACGGCACTAACAAAGAACAAAAATCATATGGAGCAGGCGTCCAGGGAAGAAAATATGGAGCAGATTTCTATTTTGCTTATTTCCTCTGGTGCCCATTTTAAAGCAAAAACCCAAAAATCAAAAGCTTCTCCTACAAATAGAGTCATCGACTTTATGATAAAAAAAATAACAAAAAAAAAAAAAGAAGAAAAAATAGAAAGAAAGATAATGGTGCAGGGCATCCTCTATCTTGCTTGTTTTTAGAACATATTTTTTCCTAATGCATGCTACCTAGCAATATAATACATACCAAACAAATTAATTATTTAAAATCAATATATACATCTAGATAAATTGATATATAGTTTCTAGAACATAATATTCATTAATATACAATATACATATATATTTAGCAAATTAGTCATCTAATAATCCAATACACATCTTTAAATAAATTGACATACAGTTTTAAAATAGGAAATCCTCCCTATATTTCTTTCTTCAATGCCCATCACATATGATTTTTATTCACTAACGTGTACTAGTTAATTTGTGCTTGTTTGTTGTGGGCTCAAAATAAATCTATGGGCCTTTTAACCTATTTTAATATCAGCTAAGTGAAAAGCATATGCTTGTTTTAGATGTCATAAAAAATCTAAGGACATATTTAGTTAGAAAAAGTTGGATTCTGAAATAAGAATATGAATGAGTGATTTTTATTCAAACTATTTGATTAGGAGGAGTCACGTAGTTTTAAAAAGCGAACGAGAATACTCAATCTCTTAAATACTATCTATTTTTTTGAATATTCAAATTTATTTAATTTAATTTGGATCACGAACGAAATACACCTTAAACATAATATTATCAAAAGAAACTCCAGAAGAAATAAATACTTAAGAGACAATAGATATTTATAAATAAACTCACATTCTGATTTTTCAGGTTAATAGCCACGCTTCTGGCCATCACATCCAACCCCCAGCCCCACGGTCAACCTTACTAGAAACAGATATTTCTTCAACTAATTAAAACGCCGACTTCAGTGTTCAAGAAAGGCTGCTTGCGGTCACCCTCAGCCGAGATCAGCGTTACGATGGTCCGCGGGACAACGAGAACATACGTCCGTTCGGTGGAGGAGCGTGGACCAGCTTGGTTGTTGGGCGCCAGGAACATACCCCTTCACGTACCCTATTTCCTCGCCCAATTTCTCGGTCCAGCCTCCGGCTTGGTGCTGCGGCCGACTTCGACCGGCGATCGCTATCCTCGGCGTTTGAAATCCCGCCTCTCTCTTGTCCTCCGAATTCCTCAAAACCCTAGGGTGAAGGAAGGGCGAGGGATTTGGCAGATTCCTTTGCCTTTAGAGTTCTTGATCTCATAGTTTTTACTGGTTCCTTGATGCTTTTTCTGTTTATATTCTGTGGGTTGGATTGGTTATGAGGGATTCCAATGCTCCGCCTCTTGGCAATTCACGGAAGGTGAGTGAGTCTGTTTCAGCTGGGTTTGATCTCTTTTTCTTGCTTTATTTTTCTGCAATTTTGTACTGCTCTATTATGATTTTGGCTGAAAAGTGGAATTTTTCTTCGATTTTGGGTTTCTTGATGCAATATGAAATTGAATTTCTTGTATATGTCGCTGTTATTTGTAGTGTAAATTTACATCATTAATCTTATTCATTATTCTAGCAACGTGAATTTTTGTTCTTTTTTTTTTTTCCTTTCTTTCTTTTTTGGTCAGAAAGCCTTCATAAAAATTATTTTATCGCGTTTTGCATGCATGCATGCCTTCTTTGTTTTCAAAAAGTTCCTGTGTTTACATCAAAATAGAAAGGCTCGTGTGTTAGTTCTCTGGTTTAATTAAACGACGGTCATAATGTAGAAGTGCTTGCTATTAACAGCAAATGACTGAAACTTTTTAGAGATCTAGAGAACAAAAGTTCATATTCGTGCAATTTTTGAAATGGCAAGTTGCAACCTTCTTCGTATTGCAGGTTACTGGCATTTGGAAGAATAGGAGGGCTGGGTTTTTTTCCAATCGAACAAAAATTCAGTTACTCAGGAGGATGGGGTCATGGTTCACTTGTTAAAGATGGGATACCTTCCTCCTTGGGCAGAATGTTCTCACATTATAAGGTTACCAGTAGAAGGCATGACATGTTTGGCAGGCACAAATTTATTAGGGAGAATGTGTACCAGAGTAACTATGCAAAGAGTTTCCATTCTCTTTCAGGAAGAAATTCTTCTATGACACATCATGTTCAATTGATTTGGAAGAGGCTTAGTCTTATCTGTTCTTATAGTGGCCCAACATTCTCACCCTTAAGTAGGATAGCTTGCGCTGTGAGCCTTTCTTTCACTAGGTTTCAAGTAGTGCCTGTTATTCTTGCACTAACTTTTAGGGAGCTAGCATGGGCTCAGAGGACCTTCGCAGATGGGGGATATTTCCCAACAAGGGATGGTCTGTATATGAGAGCGGAAGATGGGCGTGTTTACTTCTCCTTGGTTGTTTACTCAATTTTAGAGGGTATAATTTTGATCTGCAGAGCAGTATATTTGGTGATTTTGTTCTCTCCTGCCATTATACTAGCTCCGTTTGCAGATAGTTTGGGCAATCAGTTCAGGAAGACATGGCTTCAACTTGTTCATCGTACTCTAGAAAGAGCAGGGCCAGCATTTATAAAATGGGGCCAGTGGGCAGCTACGCGGCCAGATCTCTTCCCAAATGATTTGTGTATGGAGCTTACGAAACTTCATACCAAAGCACCTGCACATAGCTTTGCCTATAGTAAAGTTACCATTGAGAAGGCATTTGGTCGTAAACTTTCTGAGATTTTTGAGAACTTTGAGGAGACACCTGTAGCATCTGGAAGCATTGCCCAGGTACATCGAGCTTCTTTAAGATTTCGATATCCTCATCAGCAGTTGAGGAAACTTGTCAAAGTTGCAGTGAAGGTTAGGCATCCTGGTGTTGGTGAATTGATTAAGAGAGATTTTGTGATAATTAATCTTGTTGCCAAAATTTCAAACTTCATTCCTGGATTGAGCTGGTTGAGGCTGGATGAAAGTGTGCGCCAATTTGCTGTTTTCATGATGTCTCAAGTTGATCTTTCGAGGAAGCTGCTCATCTAAGTCGTTTATCTACAATTTCCGCAACTGGAAGGATGTTCTTTCCCAAGGCCTCTTTATCCACTCGTTCATCCTTCTGTTCTCGTGGAGACATTTGAGCAAGGAGAAAGTGTTTCTCACTATGTTGATGAGCTTGAAGGAAATACACAAATTAAAAGAGATCTTGCACACATTGGTACACATGCACTCCTAAAGATGCTTCTGGTATGTTAAGTTACTCTGCTATATGATATTTGCATTATTTTGATAATTTAATCTCATCAGTATAACAGCCCCGAGTTTAACAGGAGCTGATTGCATGTAATAGAGCATGTTTAACAGAAGTAAATATCAAGTATGCATTATCATTTGGTGGTAGGATTAGAAGGCTACTCAACAATGTTCTTGGATGCCAACAGCCCATGCCCTTGGATGCCAGAAATTGCCTTTTAAAAGGAATCCAGCATCCTTGTCTTCTCAGGATGGTGCAATATGGACCTTTCTTGATCGAAATTATCCTTTCTCTCACTGTCTATATACTTCTCACTAACAGCCCATGTGGGGCTATCTTATAGACATGGGCTGTAGGCATCCAAACAGGTCTGTTAGATCTTCTAAGGGAAATTACACACTCCTATTTACAGTTTTCACTTTGCACATATGCATTAGGACAGTTCTTTTAGTAGAATGTAACTCAAATGATATGTACACATTGACATGGCCTCTTTCAAACCTCACATGATGCTGAGACCCGGAGATGCATATGTTGCAGTTCTTTTACTATCTGGCAATGGTAGCAGGATCATGATTTCCTAAGTCCTTTTATTCCCATCTTGTTAGGTGGATAATTTATTCATGCAGATATGCATCCTGGGAATATCCTTGTTCGAGTATCTCAGGGCAAGCGCTCAAGGAAAAGCTCTTTAGAGCCAGACCGCACATCATTTCCTTGATGTAGGGATGACTGCTGAGCTTTCTAAAAGTGACCGTGCCAATCTACTGGAATTCTTTAAGGCTGTAGCTTTACGAGATGGTCGTACTGCAGCAGAATGCACACTGAGATTATCGAAAAGACAAAGTTGCCCGAATCCAGAGGCCTTTATTGAGGTTAAGTGTCAGCTTTTAGAAGCTAATTTTCACAAAAGTGCAAATTTACTTAGTGCTGCATTTTTTTCTTCTCAATATGAATTCATAATGTTCTAGAAGCATTTGAATTTTAATACTATTTATATTATTAGTTAAGAATGTTTGATCTAAAATAACAGCTTTTCATTATATGAATTTTGCCAATTGTTCAGAAGTTCTCTGTGCATTAGATTGTGATGATGGTGGTCTTCAGTTTTGTAGTGGTGACAGTAGTGACCATAAGGTGTATATTCTGGTGGCATCAATGGCTATGGTGGTGCCTTTTGTTAGTGGTGATCAATGGTAGGGTTGCCTCCAGAAACTGGTAGAAATGGGAAGGGAACAGAAATGAGACTCAACAGGGGGGACAATAAATCTTTTCTTTCTGTCAGTTCAAGGTGACAGAACAAACAAGAATGGAGGAAGCAGTTATCTAGATTGAGAAAAGTTTGATGACATATTTTATGCTTAAGGGTTCATAGTGTTAGTGCACTTTTTGTTGGTGTTGGCTGTGGTAAGTATGAAGTTGGTGAAGGGGCTGTTGTGCAGTGATCATGGCTAGTGTTTGCTGATTGTATGTCAGTGGCAAGTGATAGTGGGAGCAATGGGTGAAGGATGCTTGTGCTGGTCCAGTAGTTTTCAGAGCTGGCCCTTGCTTGATTGGATCGAATATTAGTAAAATGAATAATGTTCAAAAGGTATAGGTGGAAGTGGAGCATATGCTGGAGCAGCTATGGATGATAGTGTTTGGAAATGTTGTCAGAACAAATATGGTAGAAGATGGTGATCGTTCATGAGGTCTCTGCCAGGGGCAATTTTGATAGAAAACAATAGGAAGTTCTTCTTTGATGATATAACATAAAAGATCTAAGAGAAAAATGAAACCAAAAGGATATGCACTTAAATAACAAATACTCGTTTTCTCTGTTTGTGCATAAATATATCTACATAAATCTCCATGCAAAATAGTGGGCAATGACAGAAAAGGAAGATGGACACTGGTCTTGAAAACAACAGACAAATATTTAAATTATAAGGCTATTTTGTGCTCACAAGCCTTAGCTTAATGTAATGAATAAGACAAAAGCTTCTTTATGGTCACCGACTTGGCGAACAAATCCTTGTTTTCTCATGTTTTTGGAAGTATCTAGGGCATAGATGGTTTAGATAGTTGGCTAATTATTTCTATATGCTTACCTATTCATAATGGTTTCACTGCTTGTTAGCAAGTCAATGATGCTTTAATTAATAACTGTTAACATACATATAGCATTTCTTTCTAAAAGTTTAAAGTGCCAACGAGTCAGTTGGAACACTAAACAGTTCCATGAGAAAGTCACAAGGCTTGGAAGGATTAAAGAAGGCTTTTTACCAGCAACATTAATAGTTGGCATGCACACTGGTGTTCTTAGATATATCTGAGGAATGGAATATGAACTAGTCTATTCTTAAAACTACATTAGTATCTTAGTTCTATGCATAGCTTATATCTCTTCCTGAGTTTTACCTCCATGCTTGCAGTGTGTGTGTTGACAAATCAATCTGAAGTTCTGAACATTAGAGTTTTGTGAGATAGTTACAAGACTTGGAAGGACTTCAAATGGCTTTTGTCAGTGGCAAAAATAGTTGACATGCATGCTGATGTGTTCCCAGATATGTCTGACAATTGGAATATGGACTAAACATAAGTTAATATTGAAAACTACATCAATATTAGAGTATCTTAATCCTATGCATTGCTTGTATCTCTGTCTGATTTTTACCAGTTGTGCATTTCATGATCATTCGCTAAAGATGTTAAAGAACCCCTGCCCTCTCTCTCCCGGGGTTCCACAAAGGAAAAAAACACCGAACATGCCCATATGCATGCACACGCACACAACACACACACACACACACATAGACACACACACACACAAAGCCTTTTGGCCTTTCCTAATCTATATAATATGAGAACTAGGTATACGAATTACTAAACATTAGTGACAACACTAAATTATGGATTAAATATAAGTAATATTTGGTAAGACTTTTGGAATGATGTAAGACTTGCAAATAGTTGTCAAACATGTCAGGAAACAGATTTGAGAATATATTGTTTGCATCGTGGATGCTTTTTTGTTAGGAACTTGGGCTCGGCCCTACGCGCAGCGAGATGTAAAGAATAA
The DNA here is from genome assembly GCA_000441515.1 of Elaeis oleifera. Lineage (NCBI taxonomy): Eukaryota > Viridiplantae > Streptophyta > Magnoliopsida > Arecales > Arecaceae > Elaeis > Elaeis oleifera. The sequence continues at coordinate 911,055 of KE504773.1, read as the reverse complement.
TGGGAGGAAGAAGAAAGAACAGCAAATCGCACACACACAAGAACATAGGGATTTATGTGGTTCGGAGTCTCTTGCTCCTATGTCCACAGCCGCATAAAAAATTTTCACTATATAATTTAGGAGTTTACAAGAGTACAAGAGATGGGGAAGCAACTCTCTCTCACAAGCCCTCTCTTCTACACAGCACAACCACTGGCTCTAATACATTTGATGTCCAATGATTATCTATTTATACTAGGGATTAGGGTTAATAACTGGTAGGAGTGTTTCCGGATTTGCCCATCATTCCAATGAGACAGGAAAGAAGAATCACAGCCATCAGTAGTGTGTACCCTCTACCGTTTGCTCGGTGGGATTCGACCCCCTAGACCCTCTTGGCAAAGGGGTGCTGCCCCCCTTGACCCTCCACCCACTGACTGCACAGCGGGACCCGCGACTACCAACCGTAGCTCACAAATAAGACTTGGATCAAGGGGATGGATTAGGCTCCACAATCCCAACATTTTTATGATCCGTAATGTTGGGCAGTATGAGTAGAGAAGGCTTAGAAGAGAAAGTGAAAGAGTAATGCAGTGAAAACAAATGGAATATATATAGAAGTAATGTAGATGCTAAATTGGCCTGTATAAGTAGGTTTTCTGTCTAATGCATGACTAGTTTGAAATGTTTGTGTCATGGTAATTACTATGTTTATGTTGTTTACAAAAGTAGAGTTCTGGGTATAGCTGCCCCACTAGGAGCAAGAAGACAAGGTATGATACTATAAGGCCCAAGGTGGTGGAACTCATAAAATATAATACATTATGTTCCCTAGAAATAAGGAGGATCAATGAAGAAAATTTCAGTTCACTCCGTGGAACCATGTTAATAATGGAGTTCATAAAATGTATACATTTTATGCTTTAGAGAGATAAGGAGGGTTGATAACAGAGAATTTCAGTCCATTTGGTGGTATCATGTTAAACTCAAATTCTGTCCAAGTTATAGCAATGTTATGTCCTGAGAGGATAAATTGCTTCTCTACAGCCATGCCTTTTCTTTTATATTTATCATCTAATTTGCTTCTAACAGGAGTTGGACAGGACATTCTCTTTTTGGGGCACTCCTGAAGGTGATATCTTTCACCCTGTTGAATGCATGCAGCAATTGCTTGAACAAGTACGGCACCATAAAGTCAATATCGATGGCAATGTTTGCACTGTGCTTGTGACCATATTAGTTCTGCAGGTAAACTTTGCTTGCTTGTGACAGAAATCAAAGACACCCATCCTTAAAATTCTGTGTTGGTTAACAAGGAAAATAATACATGGGATTCTCTAATTTCAACTTTCTATGGCAAATGTGGCATGTGCTAGTTCTTGATTCTTGTCTCTCTCAAAGTCCCTGTAAAATGAGTTTTCACCTTGTTAATCTGGTCTATGTACCTGTTGTTGAAATGTTTTAATCATGCTCTATAGGACTACTACTAATTCTGTATGGCGAATCTAACAATGTTTAGCCAACTTTGGTCTGTCAGTTGCATTGTAAGTGAATGGATATTAAGATATGTTAATATTATTTCGAACTGCAGACTATAAGAAGCTAAATAATCTGAAAGATTTGCAAAATGTGCTTGAACTAAGTAATCATGTATTTGGGTTATGTCACTTGTATGGAAATGATGTCTGTTATATGAATATCATGTCTATGAAGCCCTGTCTGGGACAAAATACCATGAAATTGCTTTAGTATCAAAGAAACTATAGCATGATGTGTTTACTCGTGAAGTCCAGCATGGGTGGTAAATATTGATTTATTGATAAGAGGTGAGGAAAGAAAGAAAGACAGACATGCCTATCTTCCAGGACAATAATGAACTAACTCTTCTGCATTTATCAATTACATATATTTATCAAGTTTAATGGGTTATTTTCTCTAGTACAGAGGCTGAATTGTTTTATATATGGATGGCCCGAGGATGTTAGTTGCTGACAAAAATTGTGGGTTCGAGCTGGCAATCTGATCTGAAATCTAATAAGAACTGTCATCCAGCAGGATTATTATAATAGATAGCTTGGTTAGTTAGGATAATTCTCATGATTGTGCTGGTTCTAACATCATGCCAAATTCTGAAGACATTTCATCATTCACCTTCTTCATTCCCATCTTTTTTCTTCTTTCTAAAATCTACAATCTTGTTAGTTGAATGGAAATCCAACAACCTAGGTATAAGTTATGGAAGGTAAACTACCGAATGCAAGCATCCAACAGCTGAGTTATTAGTTCCCTTCTCTGTCTATGCATCTGACCATCTAGCTACAAGTTTGTTGTGTCTGCAAGTGGTGCCCAGTTAGTTGAGAAAGTGATAGTCCTAAACCAAACTGGTTATGTTAAATGGGCTAGCTAGGTTCATCAAATTCAGGTGGGCCATGCATTCTTTTGCTATGTGGATCATGTCAAGTCAGGGGTCTGCTCACTGACATGGTGCGGGTTTGTTTGTGTTAACCTGCTAGAAACCTAAACACATCTGGTAAGAGAATACGAGTTTTCAAATGTTTGAAAACTTGAACTACAACAAGATACCTGTAGACCTAAACCATGAGTAGTGGAAGCCTTAGAAAATCAATGGCTGGATGCCCAGTTGGGAAGTGGTGTAGGTTCAAGTCACCTGTAACTCAAGGTGTTATGCATCAATATAAAGCAGGAGATTACCCAAAGCCCCGAAAATCAATGTTAAAAGATGTGAAGGACATAAAGCTGAAGATTGTAGATATTCGAAACAAAGACTTAATCTTTTGATGGAATAGTTGAAGAATATGTTTAATTATGTTCTAAACATCCTTGCACATAAACATTTGATGATTTTGTTACTGAAGTACTAAAGCATTTTCATGATGATTTAATCTGGAGACGGTAAAAACAGTATGTTTCGTTTTAGTTTTACTGGATCCTATCCTGTTAAATGGTCATGTGTTCTGATAAAGCAATGAATTAATATGACCTATTTGAGCTTTAGATGTTAAATTCTCAAGGACATTCGGTGTTCTAGGAATTGAGTATCAATTTGGACCAATTGACTACAAAGAAATGTGAAGCACAACATAAAGGAAGCAAGCAATAAACTTATGTGTAAAGCATTTGAAACACATCTGAGAAGTATTGGATCACTTTTGTTTTAAAGGTTGCTTCTATAAGTGCATAAAATGCACCTTAGATGTATCCGATGCATATCACTATCTATTCTAACATGTATTGGATATGGACATGGTATACAATGTGGAAGTATCAATAAATTAATTATCAAATGGATTTAAGTTCTATCACGTATACAGAAGTATAGACTAAAAGCACAGCCTTGAAGGGAGCAGGTCTTGTTAGTCATGATATTCTTAGCAATGCATCAGAAACTGCAAAATCTAATCCCAAAAACGATTTCTCTGTTCAGATTCAAATGGTATAGTTGTCTTTTGCTGCCTACTTCCAACAGCCATTCCTGAATCAATCAAGAAGTGAATGATGACCAGGAGGACAGGAAGAGATCATCATCTTTACCTGATTTCATGAAAGAACTGAGTCAGAATTTGTTACTGTTTGTGAAGGTTTACAGAATATCTCACTAACTCTGTTTGGCTATCAGATTCTTCAAATTTATCTAAGTTGCAAAATTAAGTGACTAGGTTTTACCAGTTCTTTAGATTTTATCAGATGTAGAAATAACACATAATATTCTTTCTTTCAAGTCTCTAGGTTTTACCAGATACAGTAACAGGAAGTGTCACCATGTGTGCAATTTGAAAGAAGGTATATATTTGCCTAGAAAAAGCTGTGGTAATGGAAATCATGCTTGATGTGTATCATATGATTGGACAGGCATAATAGATGGTTGATATTCTGAACTGCATAGAATTCTCTGCTGTTATGGAATCTTAACTTTAGGTTGAATATTCCGCTGGCCTATTGCTGTATGGAAAGGATCACTTGTTGTGACAAAATTGTCCCTGCAGTAAGCCATCTTTCACTTGAGTGTAGATGCTTTTTGACTGTTTAACAATTTGGATTCCTTATCAAAATAATATGATTTTATGTCATATTGTAAATTTTGCAAAACTGAAAATAGGCACAAGGAAATGTTCTCGCTTCAGATCCATTGTTAGCAAATTTTCTACACTTTGTTTTATCGATGTATGATATGTCAGTCGAGAGCTAGGTAGCTCATAACTGTGTGCAACAATTTGCAACCTTCATCTATAGTAGATAATACCAACTATATTCTGGATTTTACTCCCTGTGCATGGTACCCTGTTAATTGGATGCATTTGAAAATCTTCATACTGTGGGCTTGTTGGATGAGGTTCGATAGCATCCATGAAGTCACCAAGGCTGATTTTACAAGAATGGGCAAAGAAAATCTAAGCGGAAAGGCTGCTTTGGTTTTGTTCTCTCATTTTGCTATGGTTTTATGTGTGACACAAATACCTTGACATTCGTTTTTAATTGATCAATACTTATGGTTTCGAGTCTTTTGACTTTCAAAGCAAGTGCATATATTTGTGCATGCTAGCAAAAGATCTGTGACATTTTTTCTGTGATATCTTTTGTAGGGATGGCAGCGCAAGCTAGATCCTGACTTCGACATCATGCAAACACTAAAAACATTATTACTCAAGGAGGACTGGGCACAACCCATTGATTACTTTTTCTCATGAACAATTTTGACATCAAAAGCAAACATATGAAAAAAGATATATATTTTTTCGTGAAATGTACATTGTTGGGGTCTAGATATTATATAGAGTGCCCAAGTTATGTATCTTGATCTCTTGCACCTCACTATCATGTGTTGAGATTCCCGTTAATAAATTTGACTAATATTTTTCATTTAATCACTTTTCATGGTCCTCATTGTTAGATCAAGAATGGGGCTGGCTAAAGTGAAGCAGATTGTATTCCATTTTTGGTTGTCATTAATTGTTTTAGCATACTTATAATTCCTTTTTTTTGGTTATAATCAGTGATACTGGAAACAGAACTTTGTTCCACAGAACTTTGCCAACATTGTAGAGCCTTGTGCATGTAGGACCAATCTTGTCCTTTCTTCTTCATTAGAAAAGTCAATATGAATTATTGTCCTTCACAAACTGTGAATAGTGCGAGTAATTGGAATGCAAAGGTTGATAACGTTGTTATGCTTGGTATATCAGTTCAAGCATCGTGGAACAAGTTCTTGTTTAAATATCTGCTGAAATCATAACTATTGATGCCTGATGTTTACCTTGATTCTTAAATCCCTTTCTCTGTCCGGAGTTATGGATGGTTTGCAGGTTGTTGGTAATCCCAATTCATTTGTAGTGCTCTGCTGAAAGAGAGCACTTGAAATATGCAAGTCACATTCCCTCGTGCAGTATGGAAGATGTTTCCATTGTTGCTTGGTACTCTAGCATGTAGGGCATTGATGCACATTCAGGGTTGCCAGGTCAGACCAAGTTTCAGGTTGCTTGTATTGTTGTTCATGCTATTGAGTGGATTCTTGATGCTTCTTTTTAGTCGCCCAAGTGGGAATTGGGTTAAGAGTTGGATTCAGCTGTATAGTCATGAAGCTAAAATTAGATAAAAATGAGGATATGGATGCAATGAATCAAGTACTAGTTATGAAGGTTTACACAAAGGAAAGACAAGCTATTCATTTGGTTGTTGCACTTCAGGGAAATTCATGATGAAAAGAAGATAAAATCATAGACCTTACAATTAAGACAACCATGGCTTGAGTTTCATGAAATAAGCTAGCAATAGAATCGGAGGATGACTGAATTTAAAGTGGTGTGGAGCCAAACTTTGGAGTGGAGATGTGCTGCGTAGGGTAAATAAAACTGTGGGCCGTAAAGTAGGCCTCTTATAACCATCATTTATATGGACAGAGCATCAGGTTACAACACTCATAGATGATGGTATTCAAGAAATACACCCAGTCAAACTTTTCGCATAGATCATGACATTTTGATTAGTGCTTATGTTTTATGAATATGAGATATTCTTGGTGTATTTTGTCAGGATTGAAAATGGACATCGGAGGATGCGGCAGTGCTTTGAAATTTCTCAGTGGTATGTCTTGGTGCAACCCTTTTTGCATAATTGTGATGTGTACAAGAGAAGTGACCAGCTTGGTTCTGGGCAACTGTTGGAAGGATGAAAACGAGATGTGGTAGAAGATTTGGATGGAGCAGTCAGGAGTACTGTAATATGCTATTTGGAGAACTTGGCTTCGATCTCTGCCATTGGCAGAGTTGGACTTAAGTTACCAAAACTCATGGACTAATGATGCATAAGAAACAGAAAGCTTTGATCATTTTCATGTCTGAGCACATGCTTGGAAGCATGTTATCATGGAGATATCAGATATCAGGCCAATTAATTTAGCTGTCACAGGTTTTGTCACGATATGAGTAACAGGGTGAGGATATTAATCTTGTGGCTCGTAGGGAACAGAAACCTTCGATCATTTTATTGCTCAGCACATGCTGGAAGGTGTCTTATTATGGAGATACCAGATATCAGGCCAATTATGTGGCTGTCAGAGGTTTTGTCACGATACGAGTGACAGGGTGAAGCTGTTGTCACGACATGAGTAACGGGTTGAGGATGTTAATCACGTGGCTTATGTGGTTACAAAACTAGCAACGGGGCTGTTATGGAGACACCCATGGTGTTTCAAGCACTCCAATGGCAGTCAAAAAGTGCTTTGAATTTCATAGAACGAACACAAGGTTAATCCAAATGGTTTTTTAATTATAAGTCCAAATGTACAAATTTTTTCTTAATGGTCCATTACATTTCTTGGACTCCTATTCCAAATTTATTTTAATATATCATCACAAGCATTATCTAGAGACCTACATGACGTGAAAATAGAACCCGTTGTTTGTTGAGCTAGTTGCGGGCCATATCTCTTGAATCATATAACCTGTACTAGGTAAATTTACTATTTTCTTAAGTTGTCCAATAATTAGCACTTCTCCATGGAGATGGGAAAAATAAATATATTCTTCTGAGAAGAAATGCACCGGTCCCATCGAAATTTATCTTGTGAATTGTAACGAGTCAAATTAAACCCGGTTCACTCAACTGAAGCTGTTGGCATCCTCAATATGGGACAAAGGATGATCTTTAGGATTCCTTGAAGAGGAGAGAAGGAGAAGAATATGGACGAGAGGGGGCCTAATCTCAATCACGGCCATTTATGATTGGTGCGATTGGCTCGGACCTACCATAGCATGTGGTATGTAAGTGGGTCGTGCCAATCGTGGATAGCCATGATTGGAAGACAGGCCCTCTCCAGTCCAAGCTGAGACTGGAGGTTATCCCCATCCTTGCATGCATCGAGATTAAATATCCAGGTAATTATGTTATATCATTTTAGATAACCGGAATTTAGTCTTTTTACATGCTTGCTTGCCAAGGTTACTTGGTTGATTTTGTAACCACGTATTTTTTTAGTTTATAGTTAATGTCAGAGGCATGCAATAGAAATTTTTGATCATTGATCGTAATGTACTCTCTGTACATACACCTAGGACGTCATCGAGGTGGGAACCACAGTGAGCATGAGTCATGTGGCTGCTCTTGGCTGACCAATGTCCAAAGAGTGGTGAGCTGTGTGATGCTCCGCCTTCGGACCTGCCGCCATGTGGTTGGGAGACAAAGTTTGTCTTTGATGCCCACTAGCATGACTCTAATGGCATCTTGGCTGGACTGGAGCTAAGCAAAGAGACACAAGGTTTCAATTTCTGTCTCTCTCTATCTACTGTGCTTTTTCTTTTAAGATTGAAGTTGATGCCAGGCTTTAGACCGTTCGTGGAAATTTATTATGTCAAGCAATATTCAAGCTTCATTGCTCCTCACTCAGTTCCTCAGTTCTTTGGGCTTCCTTTACATCGCCTTTTTATTATTTTTTATTTTTTATTTTGTTAGCACTACCATTACTTTTCCATTTTAGTTTGAGTAGGTCTTAAAAACGATAAAAGATCAGAATTCAAGTTGGAGACAATGCTGCCTTAGAGAGGCTTGTTGAATTCAGGGAGCCAAATCTCAGACCTTGCTTGTTGTTTCCTCCAATGGAGGACACCATACACGAAAATTTATGGTTCGAAAGAACTGTGTTCCTTCAAAGATCTTCAATTCGAATCACGACGTGTTCACGGGCGTACAGCTTAATAATGTTCGAGTCTGGTAACCGTCGGTGTCTCTGCATGGAACTTGGATGCGTCCACCTTGGTCTTGGTTGACCGGCCAGTCGCTTGTGTGCTCTGAAGACCTCTTGAAAAGAAGTGGCTTCACAAAAAGATAAGGTCGTCAAGGATTAATGATCAATGTTCTGAATACGGAGTAGACGTGAACTAGGTGTCACCGACGCTGTCTGCCTAACAAGCTAAGTTGTTCTTGACCCCTGCCTTTGGCCTGGGGAGATCACAATAATGTAAAGAACTTCCCTCCTTTTCTATTGCTCAGAAAAGGATGATAGAAAACGACAACATTCTAGCCCATGGTGGGTCTCATCTGTACCGTTTTGTTGTTGTGGTGTCACTTGAGAATTGAGATATAAAACTGCATAGCAAAAAGATAAGGGTGGAGTCTCTTCCTATTTATTTTATGGATTGGAATTGTACGTTGGAACCTCAAATTATTCAGAGAATTGTAATCTTTTCCAGTGCGATTTAATTAGAAGACTTGAATGCTGCTTTGATAGGATGCTCAACATGAGGTAAAAGATTAAGGAAGGCCTTTCCATCCATTTGTGCAGAGTAATTCATCATTCTTAGGTATCCTCGACATTAATTCTAATGTCTTGCAGAATCTGCTATACATAAAATGGCAGCTTGGTTGTCAAGTCTCATCAGATTGTTATCAAAGGAATAAAACAAGGGGAAAAACAAAGGCTGAAAATTGAGTTTATGGACCACCAAGTGAGTTTGGGTATTTGACATGATGATTCTTGCATCATTTCGTTGAAATGATTCTCACCTCATTGTCTGCTACAATGTTCCCGTGAGTGCTCGTGCCCACCGAAACCTTTTTTTGGAACTTACGGGTAATTTGGCAGCTGCAAGGTACCTGTGGTATAAAGAATGTGGTGTGTCGCATGCCTGAGCAAAGAAACCAAAATTATGAAATGGGATCTTATTAGATACGGTGTCCTTTTTTTTTTGGTAACATTAGATATGGTGTCTTTGAATGGAACCCAGCGATGCAATCCAAGGGATTTCTGGGTCTTTTGGTTTTCAATCATATAAAACAGAAACATGGTTCCTAATTAAATTAAGATGAATTAGCACCTAGGGCATGTTTGATTGGGAGAGTTGAACTTTGGAATAAGAATAAGAATAAGTGATATCTATTTCAATCATTTGGTTGGGAGGAGTCTCATTAATATTATGGTTTTAGAGGAGAATGAGAAAGTTGCTATCCTTTAAAATCCAATCCTTATTTTCTCTGATATTTAAATCCCGTTTCGATTGTAATTCTAATTTTGGTTTTGAACTAAATATATCCAGAGTATAGCATTCTAATTCCTGTTTCAATCCATTTTACTGACATTACTGACGACATTATATATTTTGAACTTTTTTTTTACCTTCATGGATAAGCAAAATGCAAGATAAATGAACTACAAAACAGTTTTTTTTTTTCTTTTTTTTTGCATTCGGACACCAACATAATTATATTCGTTGCAGTCCGAATCGAAGAGAAAATTTCCAAGAATGCAAATTGATCAGATATATCTGTGGGTGGCTCAGATGATCAGATCTGTCGGTCTTGATTGCGATTTGATGTAACAAAGCAAGTTAGATAAATTTAAGTAACACGGCCACCAATGGACTATTTCGACATATCTAGGCCTGATGGCCCTTTTCAGAATTGTCAGATGTGAGTTTTGTCCTCTGTCACGAAAAAAAAAAATTAAAAATAATGACCACAAAGAAAGAAGAGCTGACCCTCGCCGTCCCACGCCAAGGCTGCCATCAGTGGGATAAAGAAAGATAAGACGGTTGGATTCAGCCCAAGTTTGGACCTGAGGAGTGAGAGACCACCCAAGAACCAGCTGAAGGTGCGATCCGGTGATCTCCTTCTGAGGCCCACCATCCCATGATTGCCGCTTTTTCGCTTCCTTTTCTTTTAAAAATGATTTACCTAAGCCCCTTTCCCAAAGAGACTCCCACCCCTTTGTTTTCCTTTCCTTTCCAGTGTCCCCACCCCACGGTCCCACCTCCCTCAAAAAGCTTGGGCTCGGAAACGGGGAGCCAACGCATCCCCCACAGTCCAGTCATTAAAATATGATTTGAGCCCATCTCCCAAAGAGAGAATCCCATGAAAGTAGCCCCTGTAAAGCTAAATCCTTACGGGATTTGAGTTGGCTTTTAGAACTTTGATTAGAGCTTTTAATGGGTATGATTGTAATGGGCTTTGGGGTTTGATACACAAGATAAGTAGATTCTTGTGGTTTGTCACTACGTCCACACTTCCCCAAGCTCTGATGGTGTTGATTTTTTTTTAAGTACATGTGCTTGTTTGTCTTCTAGTTTTATAGTTTTCTCTATGGGTCCCTACCTGGTGACTTCAATCTCTTGTCGATATGGGCAGGGAATAAGAAGAAGACAGATTCCAAGATAAAAGAAATGAATACAGAAGAACTACAGGTACTCATAGTGGGGTCTTCGAGGGTGTATTTTTTTGGGGATACTATGATAATGTGAGAAGGGAAAGGCAACTTCCATGTGGAGGGTGAAATAATCAGGAATAACCTTTTTTTCTTTACTTTTTGGACCCTCCCTTATCTCTTTTGGTTGCTTCTTTTCTAAAGCTACTTCTTTTGCTGTCAAGCTCCACCCAAACTCGTGTCCTGTTGCACCATGTAGGCTCCTCATTTCTTGCTTCGAGGCACATAGGTTTGGGGTGGGACTGCTTGAGTTAAAAAGACCATTCCAAATGCACGACGTTTGATTAGACCTTGTGATGCTTTTTTTTTTTTATTCACCAGGCCCTGATTGCATAGATAACCGGTTGACGGGGCCTGTTTTGGTCATTCAATAGCTTCATCATAGCACTTTGATTTGAGATGTTCCTCTTTCTTTGCTATAATTTAGGCTGACTTCAGCCCGGGATATAAAGTTGAAAGCATGATGACTCGTAAAGAGTGGGAACAAATTAGCAAAGCGAGTGGGAGGGCTGCCTTATGAGCAAGCTTGAAAACATAAAGTTGGTTTAATTTGCAAATACAAAACCCAGCTAATTTACAATACAATCTCCGTTAATTCTTATTTGGTGCAATCCCATGAATCCAAGTGTTTCATATATTGGGGTTTGGGTCTCCATCTATCTGCGCAGATATTGAGGTGGCTATTAAAATCATTCAATGATTGATATCGTCAAAGAAGAAGGATCATTCTTTCGCATGAGAGATACAATCCGAACTCATGTACAACAACAACAATATTATATAATTACACAATAAGATAGACCGTAGAGATGAGGTGAAGGAGGAAACTCACTAAGACAATTCACTGCCCAATGCCGAATGACGTTACGTAATAAAAGAGTATGTGATTTGATCAAAGATTTTTATATTACCACCCCTTCAGACAGACTTCAACTTTCGGGTGGGATGATCTTTAGTGGCTGAAGGCAGTTTATTTAATGGGATAAAGAGAATGTCATTTCTCGTTTCACTAGTCTTTTCATTTTTCTATTACCACCCCTTTTAGACAAAGATTTAAACCAACCACATTTACTCTGTCAACGTTCTTTTTTCATTTCCCCCCTCCATTTTCTTTTTACTGAGACAAAGACTTCGCTTTGTAGATTTCTGTTGAGAGTTACTCTGGTATTTTCCTTGATAGTTTCAATAGCTGCCAAGACCCAACCCATTCACGACCTCACGTGAACCTCATAGCTAGTGACCAAACCTAACCCCCAACTCCTCCACATCTGGCAGTCCTAGTGCTAGATTCCAGACTCCCATGCCTTTGCTTGCTTATCTCTCAAAATGCCCCCACCAAACATTTCGTCCGTCCATCCCAATACTGGAATCAAGACCGACAACAATACCCCTCTGTTCTCTTCCCTCCTCGAGACCGCAAACCCTCTCGTTGTTAATCCCCCCAACCCACGATTCTTGCCTCCAATCTCATATTTTATGCTGGGTCGTGGGGCCCTTTTGCTTTCAGCGACACCCGGTTTGGACCATTGATTTGACTTCCAAACTGAACCCAAAAATATTGCTTGCTTAACCAAGAACAAAATCATTATCAAACTTTTGATTTGTTTGTTAAAATAAATAGATTCTATTGTAGTGATTATTGGTAGTTATCATAGTAGAAGAATAATTGATAAGAAACAAGATTATATATGATACTAGTTGACGATAGAATGCGTATTTATAGGTCGTAATAGTATTAATCTGATCAATTATTTATAGAAAATAATAGATCCTTCATTGCCGATCACTGCTTAGTTCACCGGAAGACCTGGAAGTTGGTGGATGGCTACACACTGGAAAGGGCGTGACACCACAAACCCCACCATGTCTGGTACCAACACCTGACTGCCACAATTTGGATGACCTGAACAATGATCATGGGCACAGAATACTTTGTCCTGTATGCTATTAAAGAAGAAATCAATGGTTTTTGTCGCAAAATATCACACAAACTAATAATCATTGTTTCATATTTATGCTGTAGAAAGGGTTGGAAAGTGGATAACCACAAACCATGCCCAAGACCAGAGCACAGGTAATTAAACTAGTAGCGTGTGGGATATGTTCATTGGTGCAACGGCTCTAATCTTTCCAAAAACCTAACCCTGGTCCAAACAATCCATAATATAAGTTTCCCTCTGTTTTAATAATACATCCATTCCCACAAAGGAACCTATAACGCGATTGATGCGCCCTTCAAGCAGCATCTAGGGGGACGGTAAGATACCTAGACGACAAAAGCTGGGCTTCCACCCGGTTCCTCTCCCCCTTTCTCGTCCTACTCTACTCTACAGTGCAGTGAATGACCTTGGTGGCTGTGTACTCTCGCATGGGACCCACACCTAAAAATCCTCACATTTATCTACGTTGCAGACTCTAATAAGGGGAGTCAGCTGTAGTCTGTGATCAGCTCAACAAAGAAGAGACGAGAGGTGACAGTCCAAAAAGCGCCTCACCATGCCATCTCCCCCAGGGAATGACCAAGAAAAGGACACCGCCACTCCCCTGCTCTCCTCCCGTTCTTCTATTCATTTTAATAACTTTAAACTTCTCTACCTTTTTGGATTCCGCCTCTCCTTTCACCCATTTGGCCTCTTATCATTTCTAATCTTCTCCATGCTCTCTTTTCTTGTTATTATAACAACACTGAGTTGCAGATTTCCCCTACACTCCCTCTCTCTCGTTTGAGGAGCCAAGGAGGAAGAGAAAAGTTAGTCTTCAAAGAAAGAATCTGCAGCTTTCTTCCCTCTCACCTTTTCCTTCTCAACAACACCACTTCTCTCTTTTAGAGGTTTGTATCAGAATATGTCTTGAATCTTCTTTGAATCAAGAAAGCAAGAAAACTGAAGAAAATGACAGCGATCTCTTCGCCCACTCTATTACTCTTCCTTCTCTCCGCTTCTCTACTGACCGTCCCGGCCTCCACCGAAATCTCCCCCGATGCCTACTCCGACGAGAAGCAGCCGCTGGACCCGGGGAGTTCTCCTCCGCCGCACCCAACACCGTCCCCGCGTTTCCCGTCGTCCAGGCCGAGAACCAGACCTGCCGGCTCGACCTCTCCGACGAGCTCTTCGGCGGCGTCGGCGAGGCCTGCGGCCGCTCCCTCGATCGCAGCCGCTGCTGCCCGGTGCTCGCTGCTTGGCTCTTCGCCGCCCACGCCCGGTCGGCGCTGGAGGTCCGTCCCCGCCGGCGGCGACGGCGGATATGGCGGACGGACCGCTGATGCCGGACGACAACCAGAAGTGCGTGGACTCGCTGCAGAGCTCGCTGGAGCGGCGGGACATCCGCCTGCCGCGGCCCAACGCCACGTGCGACACCGTGCTCTGCTTCTGCGGCATCCGGCTCCACCAGATCGGGTCGCTCCGCTGCCCGGCGGCGTTCAACGTTAGCGGTGGGCGGCGGCGCAGCCCGGAACGCCACCCCGACGGCGGCGGTCCGGGAGCTGGAGCGCAACTGCCGCAACGCCTCCTACGCCGGCTGCACTCGCTGTCTGCACTCCCTCGAGAAGGTCAGTCTTCTTCTTCTTCTTCTTTTTTGAATTTAATCGAGTTAACCATTTAAAAATATATACATTTAAAATTATTGAAATGCTATCCTTTAAAAAAAAAGTTCGGCAAGCAAAGTTCAAAACTCTTGATTGATGCTGGTCTCTTCTGTTCGAATTTTTTTTTTGCTCTCATTTAGTGGGTAATGCAATATCACTTTGATCATTTTGCTTCCCTCAATGATCGAGAGCAATGCTATTGATGCCCACGATGAACCAAAGAAATGTTAGAATAAGACTTCTCTCAGTTTTCTGTTACTATTTTTTCAACAATGTGAGCTATTTTTTTTTTTTTGTTTGTGGGATATTCCTTTATGAACCATGTTACAGAAGAAAAGTATCCACTGTTAGTATTTTAATTTGTAACTTTTATTTCGATCTAATTGTAAGTTGTGTTTGCAGAGGGAGAGTGGATTTATAGTTCTGCTTAGAATTTATAATCAAAGCTATACAATTTGTGTGCCACCCGATGTGTACACTAATATGCATGAACATAATTCAATGGGCCTAGCATTCTCACACACCTTCTTGTGGATAAAATTAACCATTTTTATAATATCGAAATCGATAAAAGCATTTATTAGACTTCGGGAGGATAATGATTTAGTCCTATCTGTTGAGAATAATAAATAGGGCTCGTGGCCATCGTTTTCCGGCAAAGTTCGGATAACGGATTTGGCCAAAATTTAATGCAACGCATAGTAATAAATATGCATTCTGCTCCACTTCTTAGAGCGGGGAAAGTTAAGTCCCACTTTCCACACACAGCCCACTGTGCGTTTGCCGGCCGACCAAACTCCAAGTTCACCAAAACACCCTTCTCTTCCAACTCCCAACCATTATATCAAGAAATCGATACATTTTCTTCTTCTTCTTCTTCTTCTTCTTCTTCTTCTTCTTCTTTTCTAAAAGGAGGAAATTAGAAAGCATAAGTCTCTGTTTCTTACTTGAAATGCAAGAAATTTTCTTTCTTAAATTAACAATGAGGCTCTCGTCTTCCAGTTCTCTCTTTTCCCTCTAAACAAATTCCAATTGTTAAGAATTGGAATAAAGATTACTTAGTAACCATCCGTTGCATATCTGAGAGCAAAGGAACCGGTGACATTGTCTTAATTCTCATTTCAGCAATTGATCAGCCGGCTAACATTGAAAGAGGAGAAGCTTATCTGATCTGATTTCCTCTTTTTTGTGTGCGGTGGTGATATATATATATATATACAGCTGAAGGGTCACGAAGGAGGAGCCGGCGATCGGGCGGCGAGGATGTTCGGGCGGGACTGCCAGCTGATGGGGCTGACGTGGCTTCTGGCGAAGAACAAGACGGCCTACATCCCCACGGTGTCCGCTGTTCTGCGCGCCGTACTGTACAGCGCCCATCCCCCGAGCCACGATGGGGACGGCAACTACAAGTGCAGCCCCGACCAGGAGAACATGCCCCTCGCCGTCGACTCCCTCCAGTTCCAAAAGCTCGACTCTTCCCTTCTGCCCTCCTCCTTCCCTTCTTTCCCTTCCCGCCCTCCTCGTCCTCATCTCTCTCGTGACCCGTTTTTGACTTGAGGCATGTGAGTGAAAACGACAAAAGGCCTGTCCTTTTTCGTCCTTTTGCGCCCGCTGTAAATTTTCTGGTTCCCACTATCTAGTCTACAATTAATATTTACTACATGATATCTACAATATAATTACTACTGATTCATATCTTTATACCTTTGTTGTAATGTTTGGTTGGTATTAAATTCCCTAGACGGTCCGGCTGATCTTGTTGTGATGGTTATGATTGGAAGATAAATGCATGGCTTAAGGCTTCCTGAGCCAAGGGGAAGGGAGAGATGCAGTTGCCCACGGATGATACTCAATATGGTTCGATCCAGGGCTTTTGCTTGCCCAGTCTGGGGTCTGTCTCTGGGTTGGACTCCAGGAGAAATATTGCCGGTCTCTGCTACACTGGTTGTGGATGATTTGGCGATGTTGAAACTAAAGGTTGTTTCGAGGAACAAATATCGCTGCTGTTCCAGCTTCAGTCAAAGCCCTTATCTTCTTTTTGAGAGACAGTCAAAGCCCTCATCCTGCTTTGGGGTTTAAGCACCGTCCGCGTCAAATCAACCCCTTCTTGTTAAATGGACGCCCCTCCCCATTCGCCCAATTAAAATCAATTTTGACGCTGCAGTCGGGACTCGTGATGGTAGTATTGGCTTTCTGATCTGTGATCCTAGCGGCCAGTTTTCCCTGCTGCGCTGCGTCTAAATCCTTGGCACCGTGCACCGTACCTCAAGCTGAGGCAAGGGCGGCATGGAAAGGGTTGGTCATAGCTGTGCGATTGCTTCAACCAATACGAGTCATTCTCCAAAGAGATTCTGCAACTGTTAGTGCATGGACTGCTCTTGGGCAAATGAGGATTCCCCTTTCAGAGTTTCATGATGTGATGTTTTGGAGGGTAATAGACCACCTGATTGGCTGGCTACTTAGGTTTGTAAGAAACCTTTTAATTTTACTTTTGTTATGTTGTTCTTCCTGTTTGCTAAAACAAGTGGTATCATAGCCTTGACTTTCTGTTCCGAGCTTCATGATGATGATTATAAAATTCAAAATCAAAAAATTCAATAATGCAAGTGATTTTGACATCTAGAGGATTAAGATGCAAGTCCTTTAAGTACAAGGTAAGAAGAAACTAGATATCATGTCCGATGAAAATAACGAATTGTTGATGAAGCATATGATAAAATTTAATTATATTTGGCAGATAAGGTACTTAGAAAAGTCATTGAGGAGAAGACGTGGCTGAACTACATTTAAAAAATTAGAGAGTATATACATGATTCAGTCACTCACAAACAAATAATATTAGAAGTATGGACTCTATCACCTACATATGAAGAAAGTACACCTATAAAAGATCATATAAATAAATCCAATAAAGCTATTTTGGATTTATGAAATTTTAGTGTTCTAATTGATGATAAAGATCAGACATTTATATTGTTATGTTCACTACGATCTTCTTACACGAACTTTGTTGATATCATATTATAAGGTAGAAAGTCACTTTTAATTGGTAATATAAAGATAATTTGCAATCTAAAGAGTTGAAAAGAAGAGATATCTGGGAGTTACATAAAAATTAAGAAGAATGCTCGATTGCTAGAGATAGGAGTCAGGAAAGAGATTCTGACAGTAGGGGTAAGTTCAAATCAAAGAATAAAAGCATCCATTACGTTCGATGTCACAAAGAAGAGTACATTAGAAGACTTTATCCAGAGATAAAAAGAAGGATGAAAAGAGAGCCTATCTTTAAAGCTAATATTAGTGTGGCACAGGAAAATTCTTATTATATTAGTAGCGAGATTTTGTCAATCAGCATCTCTTTAGGGGAGAGTGGATTTTTGATCTAGTTGTTTCTTTCACATAACTCCTAGTAGAGATTGATTTTCTACTTATTAAATTTGAAAAAAAATATTTTATTGAGAGATAATAAATCCATTATAGGTAATGATGTTAGAACTGTTCAAATTGATATACCATGGTATTGTGAGGACCTTAGAATCTTTGCATATTCCGAATTTAAAAAAAAAAATCTGTTTTTTTTGGATACTCTGGATTCATAAGGATATTATAAGCATACTGATGAAAATAATTTGCTAATTTTTCTAAGAGAACCCTTGTAAAAATGAAAGAAAAGTTGGTTAATAATTTGTATCATTTACTAGAGTTGTATAATGAATAATTAGGATACTTATGAAGGGAAATGTGATTATAAACTCGATAAAACCTTATGTTTTGAAGCAGTTAATATAGCATGATACCTGATAAATCAATCACCATCAACTGCAATGGAGTACAATATTTTGCATTAGGTATGGTTTGATAACTCTATTAATTATTTTGTTTGAAAATATTTGGTTGCACTACATGTATCATGTGATAAACTTGAACTAGAGGCAAGAAGATGCATATTTCTAAGTTATACAAATGAAGTGAAGCTATATAGACTATAGTATATAGATAATTCTAAGTCATCCAAATTGTTGTTACTAGAGATATTATTTTTAATGAGTTGGTTATGTTAAATTGAAGAAAAAATCTACGGAGATGGAGCTTAATATTGAAGCTCTAGGAAGAGTGTCATAAAACTCTCCTATTCAACCTAATAAATAGAGATGTAGAATTTTGTACAAATAATATATCACAATAATAGTAGCCATATAATATTGCTACTAGTAGGGAAAGAAAGCAGATTAGACCAACTTCATGATATGCAAACATATCTTAAACATCATTATACTACTATGTTTATTCCTAAGACTAGCCAATTGAAGTATTGATTTGAACTAATGCGTATAATGTTGATTACATCCATAATAGGCCTTTTAATCTATAGACGAGACGATGATAAGAAGCCTTGATCTTAGGACATTTATCAGCAAAGAAAATCCTCATAGGCCCTACAACTTTGGTTTTTCATGGGGTTTTATTGGTGAAGTACTTTGATGATATTTTAATTATTAGATCTTTATTAATTATCTCTAGAAAGAAAATTATAAGACAGAAAATAGAACTTCAAAAGAAAGATGGAAGAAATATAGTAAACTACCCAAAAAATTTCATTGGGTAAGGGCATCATGTTAGGATAACAGTATTGGTGAAAATACCAAAATATGGTTAAAATCCCTCATATAAGTTTAGAAAAGGGAGAATACATAAATGTAATGCCACATTTGTTTTACAGGGTAAAACCTATACGCAGAATTTTCATTAGATTGCAAAATTATGATGAAACAATGTGAGTTTTACTAAAAGAATTTGAAATTTTCAACCATGATTGCACCTGTGTATGCTATATCCCCAAATTTCTTGTTAACATATGTAGAGCTTCCCTTCTTGTGGTGCATTGTGCTTACTTTAAAGGACTGCTTTATATTCCCATGTCTTCGTTCGAGCAAGGTACTACTTACCTTCAAATCCCCCTTTCTATCCTTACCGTACAACTTTCAATGAAGTTGCACAAGGTGTGTTCACAAACAACTGTTTATAAAGCATATAGGGGATGAACAATAATTGCGGAAGAAACAAGAGTGAGGCATTGGTGGGAACAACCATATTGGCCAAAGAAGAATGCAGGACTAGTAGTAGCCCTCGAGCAAGAGGGTATGGAATCTATGGATAAGGCATGCAATCTGCGTAGTAGACTTGAAATGGTTATGCTACATACGATCCTGCTCGCAGTAATTTGATCACCAAGGCCCAAGAGTCAAGATAGAGGAAGAATAATTGTATGCCACAGATACATGAAAAGTTGCGCCAATGCAGATGAGAAGGTAAAAATTCACATTAAACAAACTCGTTGCTAACTGTAGTTCTCAAACCATTCATGATGTTTGCAAATCTTTGGAGATATCAAGAAAAGCTAAGTTTGGTAGTCTGACCTGTATTTCATTCTTTCCAACTTCGAAAGCTTACTTACCAAAATGAGATAGTATCAGTCTTATGGTTTTATTTCGAATGAGGCACATAACTAGTTACCATTCATTCAAGTTAAATAATAATGTCATCGAATAATAACTGGGCTTGTTTCACTTAAAAATATATTACAGTCCTTTTCCTGTTGTATGCCTTTGTTTTGCTTCTGCTCGAGGATAATTTGTGGTTAAAAGTTTTACAAAAGGAATAATTGCTATCAAACCATTGCATATTGCTTCACAAACTGACTAGATTGTAAGCTATTGAATTTCCGCAAGGAAAAGCTAAACGCAAGCAAAAATAAGAGTCATAGAATATATGCCAAGATAAAAGTAAGAATAACAGTATCAATTCCATTTCCCTTTATAAGTTCAATAAAAAACAGTACAAACGCAAAGGAAAAACAACTAAAAAAAAATTGCACGTAGATCTTTTTAGGCCTTGAGTTCTTTGTGGTTTTGCCTAAATGCTCGTCAATCACATAGCATTAATAAGAAAGACAGCATTGTCAGCCAAAACACTAATATAGCACCCAGACGCACCGCATGATGCAGCACAACGTATTCGGTGCTAGTATAGCTCGAAGATCAACGGGGTACAATATATTATTAATAGTGATATCGTAGCCACAACACTCAAGCCTCTAGCAGAGCGGGGACAGAAAATGATACCATAAGCTAGATTCTCGTCAGACGGGGAATATTGCAGAGACTGCCTTCGATAACTGGAGAACTACCGTTAATACAAAGACTTGCTACGGTGCCCCAAATCATATTTTATTTATTTTTATTTTTATTTATTTTTGATTATCAGATTATTTAAATTTTAATTGGATAAAATATTATGTATAAAATCTTAAAATTAAATTATTTATACCATAATATTGTTTCTCCAAAAATCTTCTCTCTGACCACTGGATGGGTGGAGGAAAGGGGGTGGAGGCCGATTGATGGCATGGGGATGGGATAGAGAAGCCTTGGGCCATTGCCAAGAGGGGTCGAGCTGACGATGGTAGCGTCGAAGGATTGGGGGGGTTGTGGGTTAACGGTGGTAGCACAGAAAAGAGAGAAAGAGGATGGAAGAGCCACAGATGGTACATACAGAAAAGAGAGAAAGGATGAAAGAGCCACAGATGGTGCATACGAAGAGGATGGGCATGGAGAAAGCATAAGTGGAAGGAGAAAAAAAAAATAATAATATATTATTTTTAAAATAATAAAATATATAAAAATAATAATATATCATGCTTTAAATATCCTTTATACTAAAATAATATAAAAAAAATAGCATAGCAAAACCTTTAATACAAAAATGCTATCAAATCATAAATGAACTGCCCAATTTTTGGAAAATGATATACCCCG
>KE504773.1:873410-889950 GCA_000441515.1 Elaeis oleifera | reverse complement strand
AAGGATGAAGGTGGTGGCAGAGCAGAGAAGCTGCAAACTATCGTGCAAGAAGACTACAATGGGAAAAACGGTGGCACAGAAAGCCGCAAACCATCGCCCCTTGGGGGTAAGGTGGAGAGAGGAGAGGACGAAGGACAGTGGCATAAAGAAACCACAGACCATCATGAGGAGAAATGGCACGATGGTGGGAGGGTGGTGGTGTGGAGAAAATGCAAACCATCACCGAAAAGGTCAGGGGTGTTAGCACAAGAATGAAGGGAAGAAGATAGAAGAGCCTCGGGCCATCGCCTGAGGGGAGACAGACCGGTGGTGGTAGTGTGAGGTTGGGGAGGGGAAGAGGGAGGATGGTAGAACAAAGGGGGAAGAAGATGAAGGAGCCATAGGTGGCACCTGTGGACTGTGGGCACAAAGAAAACACAACGGAGAAAGAAAGAAAAAATAATAATAAATTATTTTTAAAAAATAATAATAGATCATATCTTAAAATTTTCATACTAAATAATACAAAATACACCATAGCAAAACCCTTAATACAAAATGCCATTATGTCATAAATGAATCGCCCAATTTTTGGAGAATGATATACTCTGCTCTGCGATTCATATTCTATCCAGCATGAAATCTAGTGTTCATGCTGGACATTATACAAGGGAAATCTCCTTCCCAGAACATACCCTGCCAGCTTTGTGGTTCACGTCAACCACAAATAATGCGACGGCCAGCACAAATTTTGCATCTCTCAAGTGGGTGCAACGGTGTCTTGTCACTTGTCTACTAAAGTATGTTGCATCACAAGTACGAAAAAATTGTTCTACTAATGAGGCAACCACTTGCAACTTTGGAATTTTTTGTCGCTAAGATTATATTCCACTCATAAAAATTCTGCCACATTTGGATCCACCCAGGGGCGCGGATCTTCTTTCCTTCTGTGCGCGCACATGCGTGGACATGCGTGCAGGTGGACAGGAAGGCGCGTGCATGCACGTTGTTTAGTTCCCTTTTACTTGCAAGATCGCTTAGTCATCTGATACCAGTCGCCAGCTCTTAATTGTACAGCTACAAACTGATGCATGCCCTATTTCTAAAGAAAGCACCCGCAATAGTCCATAGATTCATTTCATGCAGAGAGAGTACACTAACTTAAAATAGCATCATATACAAATACTGCATGAACTAAAAATCTGCACTAGAAGGGTTCCTGCATTTCTCAGAAACAGACGGAAAATCTGGAGAACTATGTCCCCGGAATTTTGATTATATCGGTGAACGAGTGCGTCTGAAGTGATAAATTAAAATTGCCTGTCAGCAACAAAAGGAATAATATATCCATGAAGCATGGGGACAGATGAAAAACTACATTCTCACAGCTATTGCCCCCAGATTTACCTCCAATCCTGAAGCAACAGAAATTTCACAATGCAAGAGAAAGGAATCACTTAACATAGTTCAACTTGAAATATATTAGAAATATTAAGTTTGCAGGAAACTAAATTAGTTGACAAACTCAGCAATGTCTACCAAAGCAACCTATAGAACCGTGTCACCAGTGAGGAAATGATCATCTATGACAATGTTCAATTATACGGCAACAATAATGAACAAATAATACCATTAAGTTCTGTTGGAAAACAAAAGGCAGAATGATGATTGATTTGTCCAAAACATACAGCACATAATGAAAAACAAATGTCATGTAGAATGCTGGTAGATCACGTTATTTAGCATAAGAAGTTTCGGGCTTTCAACACCAAGATCATTCAGAATTATCCTAATTTATCAGCATTTATAAATCATCTATGTGATACTCAACTAGAAGGCATCCCAGATATTTAGTTCATCAACAAAATTGGCATATATATATATATCAGCCATATACCACTTACAAGACAACAATGAAAGATAATTAAAAGCTTTTCCATATAATAATGTAAAAATCACAGAAGAATGTTTATTTGTGCATCTAGACTCTAAGATCCTATAAAAGTATGACCTCAATAAGATGATGCTTGATCAGAGTGAATAATAATGCAAATATGATAAAAGACATAAGTTATACATCTAAAAAGTAAAGTCTTCTTAAAGTATGCTTTCACCATGACACTGCTTGATAAATTTGGATATTATATGAACCTAGGAGCAACTTGCAGGATGGTCGGTTTAAAGTCAATGATTGGGACCCATACTATTATACTAAACAACAAGGAGAGAGAAAATGGGAGGGAGTCAAGAATTCTATTCTTCTTTTATCAGAAAAAAGAGAGAAAAAGAGAAAATTCCGCCGCATATGATTTCCAAATCTGTTTTCTGTCCTTCTCCACATCTCATGGCATGAACAGCTTCCATCCCCTCCCCTCCTCCAACTCAACTAAAAAAAAAAAATTCCACCTCTGCTTTTAAATTTAATTTTTATTAAAAAAGAAAACAGAAACATGCTTGAATAACCCTGCCTCTATCTCTCTCTCCACATCTTTTTCCCCACCCACATCTGATCCCTAACGCAAAATAAGAATCATTAAAATTACTCTCACAGAATTCCCCACCAACAACACCAACACCAAGTTGAGCGTAGATAGCCCATAAAATTTTAAAAATTTAACACTTCTAAAATTGTTAGAAGCCCACCAAAATTACGATAGTCAACTCATAAAAAATAAAGATTTTACCTCCATGTTTACCATAAACAACAAATAAAACGTCCAAAAATAAAATATCACTACAGCCTGTTTAAAATACCTTACAGAAGACAACTCACAAAGATTTTAAAACTTCTAAAACTGAGAAGGCTGGAAATCTCTCTCTGCTCTCCCAACCAAAATTGTAAAATTTCTAAATATTATGAAAAGCTCTCTCCCACAACTTTGCCCAATAGAAAATGATGACACCCAATGAAGAAAAAAAAGAAAGAAACACACAATCACACCTACACATACATCCCTTCATTTCTTTCTACATGAAAGTATTTTATTGCTTCCATCATGGGACTTTTGTTATATAGTATTTTCTTATTTATGACTTGTTTTTGTTCATAAATATTGAAGGTATCTTGGCAGACATACTACTTTTAAGCATCTCGAGCGAAAACCATCCACTCACAATATCACTCTCAAGACAGATTTCCAAGTTTTTTTTTTTTTAAAAAAAACCTATAAGATCATTATTTACTAAAAAGTTCTTTTTGCTCACTTCATTGATGTTATATCTGTGCATATTACTATAATTTTATGCTCATTTACTTCATGAGGCTTTCTTCTTCCAATCTAATTCTATCGATTTTTTTTCTTAATATTTTTAAAAATTCTTATTCCTTTAGTTGTCAATTTTAAAGGCATCTTAGCAGAGAAAGCATCCCAAAAGAAAAGCATCAAATCATCAAATCTATCCCAAGATAGATTTACAAGGTAGTGTATAACCTATGAGTTAATTATATCCATACATTTTGTTGCAGAAATTTTCTGGTCACTTGATTTGTGATCCTTTGTCTTGTTCGCAACCTAATTTTATCACTCATCTTTTTCTTTTGTGTTGGTTTCTATTATCAACCTTATAATTTGCACTTGCATTGAGAGCCATCCCCTTACATCAAAATATCTATTTGAGATAGATCTACAGGATAATTTATTAATTATAATTTCATTATATCTATGCATTTGTTACAAAATCTTGTTATTGTCATGTTCATACCTTAATTCTATGTACTTAGATGATTTTTCCAAACATTTCTACTGTATTTGCAATATCTTTCATGCTTTTACTCATGCTTTGACTTGATCAAAAATCGGTTAATTTTTCTTATTTCCTGATTATCTATCCAACATTATCCTCCGAGCATTTGTGGTAAGTATGTATGCTCTCCTGATAATTAATGAGTCATTCTACTTATGACAAGCATGTTTAGATCCATTTCATTATGAAGTCATCATCTGATGCATATGCATGTACAAAAGCAAGCACACATGCATATGCACATATAATTTGTCTTGCATATGTATAAAATGCATTTTGTGGGTGCCATTATTTCGACATCTCACTTGACATATGAACACATTTAAAAGTTTTATGTTCATTTTGTTTGCATACTTTCAAATTAGTCATGCTAGTCACATATATCTTATCTAAACTTTGTATGCATCTGCCATCTTTCTAAGACTTCCATATGACAATAAGAAAAATCAGCCAATATATAGATATTCTAATTTAATTTGGACATCTTAACAATGGAAATGGGAGGTTAAAAAGAAAAATAAATAAATTCCATGGATGCATAAAATCAACAAGAAAAATTGGTTTAGAGACAAACAAATCCTAAGCATTGCAAATTCTGTTGATTAATAAACCTGAAGAATCTTCCCTAAAAAACACTCGGGCAATCTAAAAACTCATGCAGATGTGTATTTTCAGTATTTGAGTAACTTGAAATCCACAACCTAAGTTTAATTAAATTCAAATATCTTGATTCCCCTATCGATCGGATCAATAATGTATGGAAATTAAGAATCAATTAGTATTTACAAAATAATCATGATAAAACTATAGCTATTGCTTTTTTATAAGATAGGTAACTAGAGAGATGATTTGATTAGTTTTGATTAGAATTTTTCCAATATTGATTGGTTTTCACTACAGTACCAAAAATCTATGATTTAAAATTATTTGTAATTTATGAACCAATCCGAAACAACCCGATTCAGATTAGGTCAGGTTTAGGTTGTTTGTACTAGTTATTTGTTCTGTTGAAACAGCAAAAATTGTGAACCAATTGGGGTTCAACTATTCATATTGGTTTGATTGTGGCCCAAAACTTATGAAGTGAATGGAATTTGAAAAATCGTGAACTACTTATTGCTTTCTTTTCATGCTTAAAAAATTGACCCACGTCTTGAATACGTCAGGTTACAATGTTTGTACCATCTATTTGTTCCATTACAGTACCAGAAGCCCAGAACCAATTGGGGTTACCAAAAAAAGAAAATATACATGAAAGATTTATTTGTTTCAATATTTGGGTAATCTGAGAACAAATATAAACCAATCTAAGTCATGATTGGTTCTGTTAGGCTGGTTCAACTATTCATCATTTCATTTGTGGCCTAAAAATTATGAAGTGAACATAATTAAATGAAAAATCAAGATCAGTTTACCGCAATATTTTTTTTTTATTTTGGGTAACACGAACCAATTCAAGAAAATCCAACTCTGAATTGGGTTGGGTTACTTTAGTTCCATTGCTCAAACCTGAGAACCAATTCAAGAAAAACGTCAATCTTGATAGGTTTGTGTCAACCAAATAAACCAGCCTAGTCTA
This sequence comes from Elaeis oleifera, assembly GCA_000441515.1. Classification (NCBI taxonomy): domain Eukaryota; kingdom Viridiplantae; phylum Streptophyta; class Magnoliopsida; order Arecales; family Arecaceae; genus Elaeis; species Elaeis oleifera. The sequence continues at coordinate 884,648 of KE504773.1, read as the reverse complement.
GTTTATGGCTTTATATAAACTACTTGGTATACGCTTGATAACTGTAAATCTGTAATAATGTTTTTTGGGTGGTGCAACCACTCAGAATATTAGTTTTGTGGTCTGCTAATTGGTGATCTGACATATTTCAAATGGTTTGTTAATGCATGAGAACTTTTTTGTTTGAAAATCAAATGTTATTGTGGTGATTGCTAATGGGATTCCTAATGTATTTGATATTGTGGATTTGCTAATCTATTCTTCTAAATGTGTTAATTTACTTCCAATGAATCGCACAGGTATTTCCTTGCAATTAACTAAATGAGAGCAATATAGCCAAAATATGTCCTTGTTGCTTGTATACAAGAGAATCACATGTACTAAATACAAATATGATGCATGCACACATGTACCCAACTCATGAACACACTACAACAACAACATTTGTTAGATGGGGAGTTAGACCTGAGAGAAGTAGGCGTCAGTGTGGGTCTTGATGACAAAAACTACAAAATCAATATGCTTGGAGTAAAGCAGAAGATTACCAGCAATGTAGCATTGCCTGCTAGAGAAAGTATTGGCCTTTGTAATTAAGGTAGCAACTAAACCTTCACAATCGAAGGTTGTAAAACTAGATATTCCTAGCAACTCATGTGATAAGTAAAAGGCCACATCTTGAATCTTACCAGTCAAGGATGAGATAAGATTAGTTATAAGCATCACTAGCTCAATTAAGATGAACAGAAATAAGAGATCAAAATATGATGAAATGAATCAACTCTAATATTTATTGAAAACTAGAATATATAGCAAGTGGATATGCAGGCAACAGATTGTTAGTAGGCTTAGAGCACTGACCTATTGAATATACCATGTAATATTTTTGAAAAGGCTCATTATCAGTAAGATGCAGCATGTTGTTTCATTATGATATGCAGCTGATCAAATTGAGGGTGTGTTTCAACAAGTACCATAAGAGCATATGAATCCAAGCACAAATATTCAAACTGAAATCCTTCTAAAATTGATCGACAATCTCGCCTTAAGGAGGCAGTAAAGGAATCATAATCACAAATAACGAACATCAAGTTGCCACAATTAGATGTTGATGTTGTTGGAATAATATTCAGTACAAACTAAATCAATTTAGCTCAGAGCATAGATCGAATACAATCTGCTGCAGTACCTAAACTAGATACAGGGAAGCTGTTTAACCCATACAATACATAACAAAGATGAACAATTGGATGGATACTGAAGACTAGGAGAAGGAAGCACAAAAAGTTCCTTGTAGCATGGAAGATTTGAAGTAGATGCCAATTGTTACATTTAGCATGCAAGAATATTGAATTCTATTAAAAGTTCTTAAAATCCCATTATAAGCATATAAAGTCACAAACAGAATGAGTAACAGACTCCCATGCAGCACTGGACGATATACATGGTTGATTATATTATGAGACCAACATGGACAGTGCAATCAACAATCATGCATACATATGTGCCTAGAAAGTTTATGTAAATGGTCCTTAAATACACAACCATTGCATAAAGCATATTTATCGCATAAAATAAGAATTTCACCACCTCTGATAATGCTTGAAATTTCATGTAGAAATTCTGATATAGTAAACTGAATCCAGCTTAAAGAACCATCAATGATTAGGTCAAAGATACTAATAGTTATTAAAGACCAAGTCCAAGGCTAGCACAACATCTACTATTAGTTTGTGTAATCCAAATTAGGGAAGCCAAAATTCATATAAGAAACTAATAGAAGTTGAGTGAAACAACATATAATGCCATCTGCTATAAGTGCTTCTTACCAATCACGTCAACCAATCTGAGCAATCAGCAGCTTTTGCATTTTTACTAGCATTGTTAACTGATTTTCAAGAAACTATGGAACTTGGGCAGTTCATGTTAGCTGTACTTTGAAGAACGCAAGGAACATCCTTTGTTCCAATTTGAGATCTTCATGCATGCAATTTGTGTCACATAATCACCACTGAGGCCTATGTGGCCAAGGCTTCTTGTAGACTTCTATTAAATTGCCGAAGTTTGTCATTCATTTTAATGCGAGAACAGTGAGAGGAAACTTCTAGCTTATCAGGATACTTATAACCATTGGCAATTTGTTCTGCAGTTATATCCAGTTCCTCAGACCACTTGAATGGCAACATGAAGACCAAATTCATAAGACCATCACCGCAGCCACCAAGTTCCTTGGATGGACAAGAAATATTGCCCTCATTATTTTCAGATTTCCATTCAGGTAATAATAGTTTAGTTGACAAAGATGAGATATCAGGAGGCATTCTATTGGAGAGATTTTGCTTCAATCCATTACGTGCCTTGCCAGCATGCTTGTAGGATTTCCTCTTGTTGTGATATTTAAGTAGACTTCCCCACGTATCTCTTGACAACAACTTAAGCAAAGTTTATAAGGACACTTGGAGCAGCTTCTAAGAAATCAATGATTGAGTTCTTGCAGTTATTGCTGTTCCAAAATCAACATTACATTAGATCATAATCACAATTCACAAGTCAATATTAACAACTGATTTAGCAAAAACAAATCCACAAATCTAGAAACAATTAGGTGAGTTTGGTGATAAATCAAGAGAGTGATGAAGTTTAAGATAGATGAAGAAAAGTATATTAAAAACATCGAAATTAAGTCAAGATAAATTTCAAATTTCTTCTCGATTTTGGGGAAGTAAAGAATTCAAAGAATTCACAAAAGCTAAAAAAAAACTAGACAACAGATATCTCAGAACTTTCAATGGAGAAGAGCCGATGTTGAAAATTAAGGAATATTCAGAGAATTATGTTCCTAGAAATGAACATTAGCATGTAAAAGTTTAGCGCGATCTTGATAAGCACATGCCTTTCAAGTTGTTAAATTTACCAGTTAAGTAGCTCATCAGTGCCACGTTCTGCCACTTGAATCTGAACACCTGATAATCTTCTTCCTAGTTTGAATGAATGACATCAAAAATCAAATTAAGCAACAAAAACAGGTAGCTATTAACTCCACACAAACCTTGGTTGTTTGCCTCAATTTCCAGCTCAGTTTTCTGTTCTTGGCTGATCTGCTTTAGTACGGGGAGCAGCTGATCAATTAAGTAGTAAGCATATTTAATTTGGATGAAGTTAGTTTGACCAGTTGAAAATTTCTGAAGATAAAAAATGGAGATCTACATAAATTACCAGTGTTGATAGAGCAAAGAAAGGCTGCCACAGAGCAAAAAGAACATTAAATGTAAAAGAGCTAGCAATTAAGCTAACCTTACACCCACCAGCTTTAGCTCCAGCAAGCATGCATGTTTTGCAATCACAATAGCCACGACAGATTGGACAAGATACCTTTACTTCCACCTCAGACATCTCAGAGTACCTGATAATGTTAAATATCCTAATTAATGAACTCACAAAAAATACTCTCTAAAAAAAAAATCAGTAAATATGAAACAACCACCAGGAGTAAATTCCAGTTCCATACTCAAAACTACAAATGCAACAATAGAACAGTTTTAATTACAGTTGTATCATATACCTCCATTACAATGCATGTATAACAACAACTATAACAGATATACAACCTATGTCATCTATGTGCTTCAAGTGTACCTGCTCTACATTCCGAAATCACTTACTTGCACCATTTCCTTCAGGTCAAACAAATTAACAGCAAACTAAGCCTTTAAACCAGTAGCACAAAGAGCGAAACAAAGGAGACCATTTTCTGGTGCAGCCTACCATCAGAAAGGAAAGATGTGGAGCCAGCATTTCTTTGAGCTCAAGAGAAGCCCTGAACACAGGAAATTCTAGGTGATATCATCAGATCATTGCAGGTTATTGAGTTGTTTCAGCTAAGTCTCAAATTTAGTTTAGATTGGGAGAACATTTATATCTGGCCAGCTATCAATGGCTTTCCTTCCTCTTCTTCCCCTTTCTAAAGACTTCATTGTATGTTGGTCTTTAATTATTTAATACCGTCATAGTCCTAATAAACCGAAACTAGGAAGAAATGTAGCAGACTCTCTTAGGAAACAGCCATGAATGTGGAAAAGGAATTGGATATTGGGATTTTTTCGATAAAATCAAGGTTTAAAATATTGTGACATGGCCCCTATCATTCATGTAATGGTCCAGTACAAGGCATAGTATGCCCCATCTACTCATGGTTCGCCAAACTGGACAGTGTGCATGTTTAGATATGGACAATAAGGTGCATGGTAAGGGGTCAAGATGGTATGGCATAGAAGAGACCTCAAACCTTGATTAAAATGGACCCTCCTCCTTGCAAGATTCTTCTTGTCCTTCTGTACATTTCTGCTCCAGTCCCTTTTATCATGCTTTTAGTCGATGTTCACTCTAGTCATTCAATCCTTGAACCAGATCTTTCTAGGTCCAGAAAAGTGACCGACCTAAACCATCATCAGAGTAGCCTCTACCAGCTTGGACCACATTCAGATGCAAAGGTAAGGGAGGTTGGATGAAGGGGAGATGAATGAATGCTGACATTCTATTATGTTAAAAGCCACATGATGGGTAATAGTTATAGGAAGAAACATAAAAGTTGCTACGGTAGAACAACAAGGGACAGACATGAATGGCTATTGGTACAATAGAAAGCTCAAAGAGTGTCTAATAGGTTGAGCCAGAATTAAAATGTCTCTGCAGCAGGTCAGATGGATAGGGAAGAAGACTACTGCCACTACAGCCCAAGTTAACATGAAACCTGTGAGAAAAAAAGAAGGAATTGTGGAACCAATAGTCCTAAGCCAAAAATGGACATATGACAAGCCCCTCTGGTTGCCAAAAATGGTGACTCCATCTCCTCCCTGCAGACAAATTTTGCTGCTGCATTTGGTATAAATTATAAATCCATCAACATGCGTATTGTAAAATAATCACAATGGCAAGCCAATGAAGCTAAAAATTGAGAGCATCCACATTAGTTACATGCGCAGGTTCCTTCTATGAACATGAGTTGGAACACAAGGACTTGATGAAGATCAAGTGCCTTTAGATGTCATATATGATCACCATATAACTTAGCAAAACTAATGAGTTTCTATTGCAGTCATTGATGAGTACCCAAGATTCCATTGTCCAGGATGCAAAGAAATTTTTTTCATGTTGCGGAAACCATAACCTTACAATATAACACACCAAGATGATGGAACCATAAACAACTCTTACTGTTGCTCCATAAACCCAAATAACACATCTACAGTGATCCAACCAGTCAAAAATTGGTACAGTAATCTGGCAAAAGAAGTTCTTGGATTCAAAATGATCAAGGAGCAAGCCTCGAAATAAGGGTGGTAATGTGCTGACTTTGGTCAAGTATTTTATCAAGGATATAAATATTAAAAATTACTTTATTGTTTAAGGCAGTCTGCAGAAGCTTGATTTGAGAACTTTAATGAGGTGATTTTATTATACAGATTCAGCAGATTTCATCTGAACCACTCAATGTTTCTAAACATAGTTATCTTGGTTATGACATGCTCAGACTAGAGGTTGATGATATAGTGCTAATTAAGAGTGATACTAAAGGAATAGAAAGGTTGAAATTTTTTGACAAACTTGGATGATATTTCCTAGCGGCGAAGGAAAGGTTCAACCAAATTAAGATATCCATGTCAAAGGAAAATTGCGATGAAGGAAAAGATCCAAACGAACTGACACTCCCATAATACAAAGTCAATAAATGACCAAAAGGAACCTCCAAAGGACATTGAAATGCATCAGAAAGTGGTGAAAGTGTTACCTATTATACTACTACATGACCTCATATTTCATTTGCCAACAATGTTGGATATCCAGTTCTCTTAGAAAATCACATCTTAATGCAGTAGTATTTTTCATTACTCTGATGAAAATCTAAGTGGAGCAACAATTCATAAAAAGCATCATCACATACAGTAGTTAAAGTCTTCTAAGCAAATGGGGCTGGATTTTATATAGAACAAGGATTTACCATAAAACAGTCCATGTTGGTCACAATCTGGTCAACATGAAAACTGAGAAGCAGAATTTGGTAACATAGGTCCAGTGCAAGAGCAAAATATTGAGCTGTTGCATGTACACCGCATGAACAATTGTAGCTGAAGCAGCATTACGAGAATACTCCAAATTTTGTGTTTTTGGGCATGCTGGACACCTAGGACACTTCACAACACTCTTTGACAATTCGTAACATCAAATTATGCTGCCATGATCATTATATGTCTACTCTTGGCACTTCTACGAATAAGTTTCTTATATTCCTACATCAATACATATCAATAAATACATATATAAGAATAAACATGTTGCCATGTCCAACTTTTAGAAGTTCCCTATCTTCAGAACACGTGGACTCTTGAATCCCAAGTCATGCTTCCAGCTGACACTGGGCCGAAGTTATAATTCTCATAGGTAAAATCTCCAATGTGGTATAACTCCATCAAGAACTAAGATCAAAAATCTTGATTACAAGGTTGGTTTTGCCAAGAAATAGAAGTTTTGATTTCCACAATTACAGTGCTTTGACCTCCAATTTTGCAGTTTTGCCCTCCCCACCCAAAAAGAAAAGATAAGATAAGACAAGAAATCCAAGAAAGCAAGTTAGACATCATTACACAGCATGTTATGGTGTTTAGGATCATTGGGTACATTAATTTGATTCACATAGAAAAGATTAATATATTCACATCATTTTAATATAGTATTGTTTCCCTGCTTGATGATAAACTTCCACAGTGGGACCTACATGTTGACAAGATTCAGATTATAAAATAGCCAAACCTATGTTTCCTTTAAACACAAGAACTCTTATTTCTCTCGAAATGCGGAATCATGATGCTTCCAAGTCTTCCAAAAAACAGCAAAATCTTAGTTTCACATTGATAACAATGCTTTTAAAAATTGAAAATATTAAAAATTGTTGGAAGAATAAGCATACGTTACCCATGCATATAATACATTTGGCCCCATGAATCAGTTCAAGCACAAACAGTGGAAACTCAGAAACCACCCATGTTTTGAACTGCCTTCAATCATAATTGAAACATGGAGTTTTGGAGTGTTTCTCAAAGCTTTTTAACATGCTATCTCTGCTATATTGGTTTTCCAAGTAACTTTCTTGATGAAGGATCTAATTACATACATGTTTGAGCAAAGCGGCCTATTCTGCATAAAGCAACGTATTCTATCTAATAGTTAAGTTTTATACCACCTGCCCAAATTTCCATCAGCGTTATCATCATTTGAAACCAGAAAAGTAGTGCCCGATCCGTTAATGCTAAAAAGTTTGATAGTGTACAAAATTAAAGTTGACCACAAGTTCGGGTAATATAAAGAAAGATGCAAATTTACTTGAAACCTGGTTCTTTCCTTTACCATCACCATCACATGAACATTAGACCATTTGGGCAGTCATCTAGAGACTCAAAAGAAATATCGACTACTACCATACAACAATTGGATTTTGCATGGTAGCATAATGGCCCACAACTGTCCCACCCATCATATGACTACTACCATGCAGGAAAAATAAAGAGCACGAATTATAGCAGAAATATACATTGTTGGTGACTCTTAGAAGGGCAACACTTTATCATTTGGAGTAGTATATTGGAGAATAAAAGCTTTAGGTGCTACTGATAGTGCAGTTTTTTTCCATCATTGGTTTTTTTTTAAAGGCATTGCTACGACCTCACAGCTAACAATGTAAGCATCACACATTTAGTCTATTAAGAAATTCATTAAGAGTTAGGTTGAACAATACTAAGTTAGTCCAATGTTAAGACATGAATATGTGGGATCATATTATCTACCCTCTGCAATCTATATGAATTAAAACATGTCAAAGGACGATATGGGATTCAAAACAGATGATTTGGTCAAGAAGAGTTACAATTATCAGACTGATCCTATGTAAGAGAGATTTTTATTGACTCTTAACAAATTCAAAATCATGTAGCTAATTACCATATGAGATTAGTGACATTTAATTGGAATAGTTTAATTAAGCACTAAAACTAGAGAAGACAAAGGAACAACAGAAGTTACATGTAATGCTTAAAAAGAAGAAAAGTGCAAGCGAGGAACAAAGGAGCAATCTTGTCATTTAGGCAGGTTGTGGACAAGCTTTAGGAGCAAAGCTACCACATTCAAGACTCAATCGAGTTGTAAAACTTTACTCAAAAGCTTGTGACTCTATTGTTGCCTTCAACTTCAACACCATTAACTCCTGCCACTATCTCCGACCTCTAAGGATGATGAGGGGTTTATTCTACTGATGCTGAAAAAGGTAGCTATTCATAACAGAAGATGAATTCAAATAAAAAAGATATGATATTCAACTGCAAGATGGAAAAGCATGTGTTCCCCCCTCCATTTTAATTAGCAGGCACTAAATTGACCAAATAGGAAAGGCTCTGATCTAAGGGGATCATCTAACCTGTCATGGACCAATCTTGCCCTTGTGCAGGTCTGGACAAGTTTCAAGAACAAAATCCATTATATTTAGGACCCAATCAAGTGCTGAAACTTTATAAAAGCAATAACTTTTAATCTGGAAGAATTTAATGATGTGGATAGAGGAAAAATAGATGAAGAAACGAAGATTTAGCTTCTGTTCAAATCTAAACATTTGTAAATACTTTTATTATTTGTAATTTGTATACTTTTTTAATTAGGAAAGAGATCCAATCTAATTTCACCCAAACTTCATTAACATAAAAAAGGGGGAAGTTTCATCATCCTCTAACTATAAGAGGAATCTAACTCGATTAAAATAAGTGTACTTCTATAGAATAGTAGAGAACTTGCAAACTCTGCTCTTTTAACTAAAAGGAGAATCTGACTCAAATAAGGAGGAGATCACTAGTATAAATAAAGGGCATATACCCTGATTTTGGAGAGCATGAATACAGAGAGCGAAAGCAAAAAGCATCAGCTCAACTTTGCACCACTAGAACCCAACAATAGGAGTGAAAACAAAGAGCATAGACTTTACTTTTAATCCGTGCAATGTACCACAATATATGGATCATGAAAAATTCATGAAAGTAAAGATATTAGAACCCCACTTTCTAAAATTCCTATTTTTATTATTTTATTTGAGAGAATCAAGTTAAGCGGTTACAAGAAGTCCTTTTCCCCAACCATATCAAAGTAATAGTGGATAATAGAAATGATGATTAGTGGATAATAGAAATGATGATTAGTGACTAAAATAGACTAGCAAAATCATCGGCAGCTCAATCTTTTTATGGGCCATAAGTGGTGGTGATAAAAGCAAACAACACCAGAACAACCATTTTTTGTATAGGTTCCAAATTTTTAAGATACTGATTGTCCTAGTAAGATATGTTAAGGGTGGAATCAAAAACAAGAGACACCTGAGTCTGATATACACATAAGCCGGTTCCAAAAACCTTAAAATTCAAATTTTGCATGGAATGTTTGGGAAGGGAGATATTCTAATGAAGAGTTCATAATCCAATTTATATGGACATATGCTCCAACACCATGAGCAGCCCAAATTTTACAATATATGCCTTCCAAAATTTATATCGATACAAATCTTGAGACCTTAACCAAATCAAGTTTAGTATAGAAAGCACAAGAAGCATAGAAAGATTGGGTGGAGAAAAATTAGTATCAAGTCAATTTTTGGCCTGGTTTAAGGCAAGATGGCCCATGTGTTCCAGTTTGCAGCAAAGCATTTTTGTTAGAGATAGACTGACCCACAAATGTATGAATCCATAAACTCCATCTAATGCTATAGAGGGGTTGTAACAAGTGTTTGTTGAGCAAGGGCAACTAAAAAGTAGAAGGCTATATTATGCGAAAAACTATAGAGGAGACTCATATTCAAGTAACAAAAGCCATACCTTTTAACTGCTAAGGCTTGGATAATGGCTGATTGATTGCTAGCAGAAACATTAGGTCTGGCCTCTGTGAGAACACTATGAATATGGGCCAATATTTAAATTTTGCAACCTGTGACAGTTGATTTAGAAAAGCATGGATTGTAATTGCAATAACCATTAAAATATAGAAAGGAATTTATTAGCTGCAGTTGCAAAGTGATGCAGCTTTTACACCGTGGATATTTATTTTACCCAGAAATAATGACTTGGAAGTTTCTGTGGGCCTACATAAATCAAACAAACGTTACTTTAGAAAATCCCATTGCATAGGCATGGTGAAGCCATAGGCCGTCATTGATAGCCCACTAATTAAATGATCATCTGATGATCAGCAGGGAATCTTTTAAATTGTTCTTTCCCCATGCACATTCATTTATCAGAAATTGAGAGATGATCTTTTGTTGTAGGGTTGCTGGGCTAAGCAAATCTAACACCTACACTGAATCAGATGAATGGCATTTGAATTCCAGTGACCAATGCATACTTGTTTAGGTATAGGTTTTTCTGTAATTATATTGTAACCATGCCTCAGCAAAGACTTTAATTTAGTCGTTACTAGCATTAGTGATGGGGTAACTCAGATAAGTGTCAAAAATAGAAAAGCAACAAATTATTGAGCATTGGCGCATAGTATTAGCAACAATTATTGGAGTAAAATATCCTATCAACCAAAGAAAGGAAGTTCAAGAGTCTATAACAGAGAGGGTGAGTTATAGTCAAACCATTTCTTGATGCAACTCGAGCAGAAGGACTCCTTCAGGCAACTCGAGCACCGGACCATACGAACTGCCTTACTCTCCCCGCATCTATGGCAAATCCTCTTTCGTCCCCTCCCCAAACCCTTACCGCAAGGAAATTTCTACACATAGAAAAGTAAGAAACTTTATATAGAAATGTAAGGAAGTAAGAGATTCAAGAAAGCATACAAAAGAATCGACCTTCAGCGGTCCGACTGGAAGTGGCTCCACGTTCTTGGACCGGATGCTCCGCCTCAAGAACGGACCTTGATGAAACCCTAGCTTTTGGACCAAAGGCCGGCCGGCATTGCCGGAAACCCTCGCCGAAGTCAGGGAGATGGTCATCACCCCATTGGGGAGGTCCCTCGTCACCTCCGTCCGCCCCTCGTCCTCCTCCTTCTTCGTCTCCATCTCCTCCCTCCTCTCGATCTGCCTCCTCAGCGCCGTGGCGATCAGCTCCTCCGTCGGCGGGTCCCCTTCCTCCGCCGCTTCCTCGGCGGCGGTCGGCGGCTCCGGCCGAGAGCGAGGGGACCGGCCGGGCTTCCGGCGGGGAGTTGGGGGGGAGTCACCAGCCCTTCGTGCTT
>KE504773.1:824805-837215 GCA_000441515.1 Elaeis oleifera | reverse complement strand
TATATTCTAAATATATCAACAGGTGATGACGGAGATACAAATAAATCTTCCATAATAATTATCACTATAGCACCAATGGTGAGAAAAAAATGCAAAAGTAATAGCATGGTAAAAGGTCTGCATCGCAAGAAATTGAAATGAGCAAGAACAGAGGTCTAAGCCAAAAGAAAGACCAGTATAATGGGATCAGAAGAAAGACTATAATCAGAGCTAAATGAATTGGAAAAGGAAAATGAATAAACAACATGATAAATAAGAATAATGTTACTACTCTTTGACCAATGCATCAAGCATCCCGACAATGGTGAAGGTTCAAATTGCTAAGTTCTATGGATTAAACAAGAAAATAAAGCATAATACTCAATTAACAAAGTAGAAATCTACTTAGTTTAACTTTCTCAATTTAGTTTTATATGACGATGAAGTTCTCAGCAGCAAAAAAAATGATGGACTTAGGAATCAAGGAACAAGGGGACTGCTTGGAATCATTGCATGTCCAGTTTTAAATAGTACTCTTTTATTTATTCCTTTTGTATCCTATTTGAATAGGATTTTATCTCTAGTATTACTTGATTTAGTTTAGAGTTTATATCTTAGAGGATTTTATTTTTGGATCCAGATAGGAGTCAAACCCTTACCCGCATAATCTCTATTTAAAAGCATTGTTAGCATCTTCTTTTAGAATGTGGGACGAGAGGGAGAGAGAGAGAGTTAGAGATGTCCTTACAGTGAGATGTGTGGGCGTTTGTTATGTAACTCAATTTTTAAATAAAATTTTTCTTCCTCTCAAATTTTTTCTTCCTAATTTTTTTTTTGATGTTTATTTTGGATCTTGAGCCTGCATATTCGATCCACTTTGGACAACATTCCATTTTACAAGTTCGAAATATCTTTACATGGCATATAAAGATATAAACTTTACATAGCAGTAAATGAAACATATATTTACATAGGCCTTGAGGATGAAAATCATTCTAATCAGGAGTCATGATGGCAGTGGTTGCCATGATTAAAGAAGTAGAAGGCCAAAGGAGCAAGCGAGCCGCTACCATTCTCATTCCAATACTGATAAATTAAGTTTAGTTATCGGGAAAATTATTTATAGTTCTCTAGTTGGACTCTAAACCAAAAGAAAAACAAAAGAATTGGAGAGCTAAACAAAGTAGGATAAAACATTCAACAGTTGAATAGAAACCATTCACATAGTCTACAATAATCATACCGGACTGCCAGTTACTCACATTCGCCCCGCTTGTCTCTCTCATAAAGAACGAGGTTTAGCTAACTAGAACCTAGTGGTTTATATAATAAATATGGGGTCAGGGCTTAGGATTTGATCCAGCCCAACCTGGATAAGCTTGCGGGCAACGAGCCAGATAGGTCATCCTCTGTGGCTTAATCAAATTTAAAACACAGACATAAAGCCCATATAAAGTAGAATATTATGGATGAAAAATTTTTTATACATAAAAAAAATACATCATCCAATTTGATTGGATGGCGTAACCATCATTTTATAATATATATTAATTTTATAATATTATTTTTTATATAAAATTTTGAATAACAAAAATATTCTTTCACTTTTGAAAAAATTATGACATCCTATGACGATATCATCATATCGACTCTTTGCACTCATAATTTTTTTTGCAGGATGTTATAATTTTAGTAGATATTTTTTATTATTTAAAATTTTATAATTATTTTAACGATGACAATGTCATTCTCTTTTACGGTATTCTGTGAAAAAATTATGATATTTATTAAAATTATAATTTAATATAAATATCATAATTTTTTATAAAAATATATTATTATTAAATTTAATAAAAATAAATTATAGATATTAATATATATTAAAAATAATGATTAAATGATCTATGGGTGGTGCATCTTTTTCTACACGGCATATGGTGTACCAAGAATTTCCCCCTATCGCGGATTTAAATCACCACATCAGTTATCGTTCAGAAAATTGCCGATTTTATAAACTCGTTATATTTTGCAGATGAGGTCGCCCTACAAAGAGTTTATCAATTATTTATTCGAGTGAGAAGTGCACGGGGCACTCTTCCTACGGGGCGCCCGCGCTTGTCGCCGCCACCCCGCGCCTTTCTCTTCTTCTCCTCGCCGCTTCCCCTCCTTCTCTAGATTCATGACTCATGACGGCGTTCTCTGAGATCTCTTTGATCTCCGGATGTAGGTTTACATGATTCCTCTTTCTTTAAGGTCTCCCATGGAGTTGCGACGCTGCGGCGGGGAGGCGGCGGCGGCGCCGAGGATGGCGTCGTGGTGGAGCTTGATATATCATATCTTTCCGGTTCTCTCGCAAGGGTTTGGATGCAATAAACCCCAAATTTCGGATCTTGTGTTCTTTGGATCTTGGAGTTGTCCTCATTGAGTTCTCTCTGTAGGTAAACTTTCTGTCTCCTCTCTTTGGATGCAGTGAACTTAATTTCGGATATTGTTTTTTTTTTAATTTGTTCCATTAATATGTTTTTAATTTCGGTATCCATGATAATTGTAGGTGTTTTCTTGATTCTAGAAAAGAAAGGGGCCGGGATGCGTTCTTGGTTCCTGCGCTACTTTCTTTCATATGCTAAACCCTTTCTTCAGCCTTATCAATTAACTCTGTAGGGCATCACTTCCGTCATTCGTGTTTTTTTTTTTTGGGAAAATTTTGGCTTCTTTAACCTATCTCCTTATTTTAATGCAAGAAGAATTGGATGAGACCTGGTTTTCTTGGGTGGGGTCAAATATTATATATATATATATATATAGACACACACACACACCATAGCATAAAGAAAATATATTTACAGAAATATATTACTATTTTATGGAGGAGCATTGACCAGTATTTTGCTCATCTTGCTTCATTGTAAATGGTCCTTGTTGCACCCAGCTCCCATGCGTGAGGATGCTCCTTGAGCTTCGGCTCAAGGACCTGCAAAAAATACTGTCGGAGTGTTTTTCGACGAGAACCCTCCGACGCTCAAGTCAGAAGATAGAAACAATGAGAATGAGAAAACAGAAGTTGAGGGCTTACCCTGATGGGTCACCACGCCCCTTTATTTATAAAGGAGAAGTTACGCCATGGAGTCTTGACCGATCTCCAATTATTGTGCATAGATTGGGCTGGTAGGAGTTTTTTCCTTCGGAGGCGTGACCCAATTGCGGAGATATTTTCTCTTATCTAGACTTTCCAAACCGAAAGTGGGGTGGATCCTGTCAATAGAGCTTGCTGTGTGCTATAAGCATAGATCGGCTCTGGCCAATCTGAAGGTACTTCGGCCAGGCCGAGGTAAATATCTAGGCCTTAGCCTTAGTCTAGCCGTCCATGTGCCCCTGTTGATTTCTTCTGGCTGCTGAAGTCCCGATCTCCGAGGTTCTTTGGTTGATGCTAAGGATGCGACCGGCCAAGGCCAAGGTGGAGATCCCAACAGCCCTATTGTGGCTTCCCTCTTAATATGTTTTCTTGATGAATAAGGGATGCTAGATGGCCACCCAGCTTTTATTAGAGATAGGAGATATTTACAGCAAGGAAGAAGAAGTGGATATGTGAACCACTTCCCATTCCTACAGGCAACAAGACAGCAGGAATTTCAGTAAAGATTACAGAGCCTTATAGATCAAAAGACTAGTGCCAACCTTGAGGGTACATAAGACAGGATTAGAAAAGCTGTCTGAAGGTGAGGAAAAGAAAAAACGACATCCTTGAGCAGACCTGGTGCCATTTTGATTTTGAACCAGATTTTTGCATATGCTCAGATAGAGAACACCCATCACAAAGATTGGACCAGAAGGTTGAGCAGAAGGAGAGCTTCATAAGCCACAGTTGAAACAGAAGCTTGCTTGTTGAGGAACAATTTGCCGTTTCGCTCCTTCCAACAGCACCAAGTAAGTGCTCCAATTAGCAAGAGAGCCACAGGCCTGGCTGATTTGGAGAAGTTCCGCCTTTATCTAGACCATGCAGAGTTCTTCCAAGGTCCCGTGGGAAGGTAAAAGCCCAAGAAAATTGCAGCAAACTCTCCAAATAGCGGTGAAGAAAGGGCAGGAGGAGAACAGATGGTCGATTGTCTGAACAGGGCTTTGGCAAAAAACACAGCCAGCTAAATTCTTTCCAATTTTCCTACCCAGACCAAAGCGAGTGTTGATTTTGTTTTTCCAACAGAGCCAAAGGAAACACTTCACTTTTAATGGGGCTTTGATATCCCAAAGAAAGGGGCAAATCTACACTTGACACCCCTTGATTTTAAGAACTTGTACATAGGGGCTATAGAGAAAGAACCATTGGGACCAAGCTGCCATTCAATAGAATCATCTTCATTAATAAGGTTACAATGAGCAAGCAAGCGAGGATCTCAAGAGGTTGAACTGCAGGTGGAGTTCACTGGAATGAAGGGTAGAAAATCTGAATTTCCAAGACAAGGTTTGTCCATTTTGTCCATTGAAGAAGTCCGCCGTTGAACCATTTTTCTTGGCGCTGCACTCAAAAACTAATGGATAAATGTTCTTCAAGGGAGCATCACACGACCATGAATCCTTCCAAGACGGGTATTTTTCCATTCCTAACCTTAAATGTACTCTGTTCCAAAAAGCTGGTAGGATTTAACAACATTTTTCCAAAAACTCAAGCACCTAGCAAGGGGGGTGGGGTACACCTAGGCAGTTTAAGTTTTCTATGATATGCAAATTCAATTTGCTTACTCCACATGCCCAGGTCATTTTTTATGTTATCTCCATTCCATTTCGACAAAAGCACGGTGTTAAGTTGGTTGATATCCTTATGCCTAAACCTCCTTCCTCCTTTTGAAGACAAGTACTTTCCCCATTTACTTTGCAAGACAGACCACAGAAGTGCCAATCCACAGAAAAGATCTTCTAAGTTTATCAATTTTCTTAATAACCTATGAAGGAAGCTTTAAAAGAAACATATAATAAAGAGGGAGGGAGGTAAGTACCGAGTTGATCAGAACAAGTCTTCCGCCAAAGGAGAGATATTTGCTTTTCCAAGATGCCAACCTTTTTAATTTTTTGAATCAGAAACATCCAATCAGCTTTGGAAGGTTTGGTACTAGATAAAGATAGCTCCAGGTATTTGAAAGGTGTCTCAATCTCAGTACAATTCAACCAATTTGCACAGATTGAACTACTTTCCCTTCCAAATGCTGACCAATAGATGCGACACAGCTTTTCTGGTAGTTTATGGAAAATCCTGAGATGAGCTCAAAACAATATGTAATGACCTTTTAACACTGCAAAAAAATTTTTTGCTTCTTGAGAAAAATCAGTGTATCATCAGCATATCGAAGAATCTTGGCGCCGCCACAAATCCAAGGATCCCCCAAGCCTTCATAAATTTTAGAAGAAGCTGCCAAATTCAACATCCTGGCAAGTGGGTCCACCAACAAATAAGAGGAGAGGGGAGAGAGGATCTCCTTGTCGAAGGCCGCACCGACAAAAAATCCAATCAAGCTCCCCATCAACACTCACCACGGTCCTACCAGAGAAGAGAAGGTTAGCCACCCAACTGACCCATTTTGGGGGGAACCTCCTGTGAGTAAGAAGTCTGATAATGTAATCTGGGCTAACTCTATCAAAGGCTTTCATGAACTCAAGCTTGCAAATAACACCCTATGAATTAAGTTTCCTTGCATGATGAAGAATTTCATTGGCACACAAAATGTTTTCATAAAATGTTTCCGTCTTGTCGTAGTATATGAATCATCCTACACACTTATTAGCAATTCAAGCTTTGGTTTACTTGGTTTTCCCTATGCTACAAGTTGCCTTTTGATTGGAACACAGACTTCTTTCCTCCAAGGAAAAATGGAACTGATTGACCTATAATTATTCCTATTTAGTTTTTGAGAGAGGATCCAAATTCATGGATTATCCATGACTACATATGAAGAAAAAGAATTTCATAGGTGTAAGAATTTGAGAATTGGTTTCTGATGAATTATCTTCAGCCATCGATATATACCAGCAATAAAAGATAGGAGGTTGTGGTGAGAAACAAACCTTTTACACTTTTGTTTTAATGTACTAGAACCTCTAATTCTCACCTTTGTACTACTACTAATTTTATTGGCATAATAAAATTTCCACTATTTTGTCAATAGCAGCATGTGGGTTTTCATTGTCGTTATTATGAGCATGTTGTCTGAAGCTTTTTGAACTTGAGAAAGTAAATTGAATTATGTTATGCTATTATGATCATTTTCTTTCATTTGCATTGATAAGAGTGGTTGTAGGGGATCAGACATGAGTTATCAGACTGAAACTTGTGGTCACTAATGAGGTTGTTTATCTTGCTCTGTGGTTTCTGCTAAAATATTGTTGAAGTTCTAAATTTAAATAAATTAGTGGTTTTGCTGAAGAAATAACCGAATGTATTTACATAATCTTGCAGGGAAGGTGCAGTGCTATGATTCTCTGCTGGCTTCTGGGAAATGGATGCCCTTTCTCATTTAATAGCATGTTCACAACCAAAGATTACTATGTCTTCCTCTATCTGGTATGTCTTCATCTGCCTTTTCCACTATCACTCTGATGCATTCAGTTGCTAGTATTATTTTGGTATCATTTTGGCTCTATAATACATCTCATTTGCATGTACCTCTGTTTTCTATCCTGTTTCTGCTTTGTTGTTTCTTGCAAAACTTCCTTTCTGGGAGAGATCTGCCTCCTTGCCTATAGACTTCATTGTTTTGATTGTTTGCCTGTTGGTTTTTTTTTTTTGCCGATCTTTTGTAATGGTTTTGATTCTGCAGCCTTCCACCGGCACTGTAATTTCATATGCATAAATGGAATTGGTTGGCTGTTTGGCCCATATGCAAAGGATATTAAAAAAGAAAAAGAAACATTACATTATCATTTTATTTCTACTAAAACCTGAAGAGGCAAGACCATCAGATTTCTGCTCATGACTGAAGTCCAAGGTTGGTGGCCTCTCGGCCAGTTTTCAGCTTAGTTTTTTCTACAGTGTAATTACGTTTGTGGACCATCAGGACCCCTTTCTTTGAGGGTAAAAAATTTGCTCAAGAATTTGTATTTTTTTGGATTAGTATTTGACAACATTTAGATAAAAAAATAATTATTTATATTCTTTTTTGTCATTGAAAAATGGCTCAGAAATCTGTTACCCGTTTCTTTTGCATTACCAGTTTTTTTGGATAAGTTGCTAAGATATCTATTCATATTTTCATA
Organism: Elaeis oleifera; assembly: GCA_000441515.1. Taxonomy (NCBI): domain Eukaryota; kingdom Viridiplantae; phylum Streptophyta; class Magnoliopsida; order Arecales; family Arecaceae; genus Elaeis; species Elaeis oleifera. The sequence continues at coordinate 829,997 of KE504773.1, read as the reverse complement.
ATACCCTTTATCATATAAATATCATTCTATATAATAATATAATATAATATATTATATTTTGCATGTTATAATATATAATATTATATAATATATATTTATAAATATAGATAATGTATGTTATATATAATATATTATAATATAATATAGTATATAATATTAATATATATTAAGATAACACATAATTACATTATATTATATTATATTATAATAATAAATAAGATATTATACCACAACATTATATTATTATAATAATATATTATATTAAAATAATAAAATATTATTAATCTATAATAATATAATATAATATATAAATCATATTATATATTATTATAGGATTAGGGTATATTAGGAATGAAATAAAAAATATTTTTTGGTTGATGAGAAATGACTTATCCACCTTTTAGATAAGTAAGACTTTCCTCCTATTTCATGGATAAATGTTATCTATAGAAAATAATTAATCCATCTGGAGAAATATGAGAATATGAGTAAATTGGTCAATCAGAAAGTTGACCAACTTTCTCGTGATATTTATCCACCAAAGAGCGGGCCCTTAAGGAAACTTCTTGGCTTAAAATGTGTTCCCATTAAATTAATTACAATATCTTCTTGGTTACAGAGCCAAGTCAACATGAAAAAGATCGTTTGAAAATTTTGTCTTGATCTGCATGCTAATGAAAATCCACAGTGATTAAATTGTTAAGTGAAATCTAATGGCATCTGGAAGTCTATGGCTTTTTGAAGCTGTGGATGTGCTTTATTCTAAGACTAACAGATTTGTCGGGGGATTTAGTCCTTTGATCTTTGGAATTTCCATTTAGGTTACTAAACAAGATAATTGTAGATTATAGTAGATATTCTTGTTTGGTACAAGGAAAACATTGACAAAGTGCAAATAGAACTTTTCATTTCTGGATGGAATTTGTTTTTTTTTTAAATGATTTTTGTGTTGTTAAACTGAAATATGCAATTTTCAGCAATATAACAGAATTTACTGGGAAATATATTGGTACAAAGTTCATGGTCAAAAAAGACATGATAGGAGAAAATGAAGGTAAAAAAGGGGCAGTAACCAACCATGAAATTTCCTGATTGTATCATCAAAAAAAAAAAAAGAAGTTTCCTGAGCGATGCCTGGATAGACTCTTTTGGGGTTAGTTCGGAGGTTAACTAACATATGAAATCTGATGAGCAATAAAGCATACGGTGTGGAGTAATTTCTTAACCCAAACACTCGCACTTGGGAACAATGGCAAAGCTACCACAGTTCTTCCCTGCTCCCTCTTCCTCCTCTTCTCAGTTCCTCGTTCCCAAACTGAACTACTGATAAACCCCCCAGCATGCCACCATGGCCATTGGAGGACTCCTCATAAAGAAGGTATTGAGGTCTCTTCAAGACCCAATTGTTGGCTGAATTGTCTTCTTACAGCATGAATGGAGGGTTGGGAAGACATGGACTGTGAGGCACACCATGTGTGGAGCCATGGATACCAATCTTTTCTACATCTTGAGCTGGGTCACCATTTCCATTGATCTCAATTGGAGGCATGCCCAGTGATGGATTGCACAGAAACTTTCATTCCAATTCTGACTAACTGTGCCGGCGGCATGGAGAAGAGATTGTCTTGATGATCAAGCACGAATTTGCAGAATTCCATCGGAGAAGAGGTTCTTGCTGGTTCTGGATGATGCATGGTTGGTAGAGGATGACATTTTGGATTTAATGGGAGTTCCCTGCCCTGATCTGGAGAACCTTTTCAAAGTCATAGTTACCATGAGGTCTTTGTCGACCTCGTGGTGTTCCAGCCAGAAACTCTTCCTGCGAAGGAATGCTGGAGCTTGTTTTGCGATGTAGCGAGCAAGTCATTCACTTCGCCTGCAGTCCACCCAGTAGCGCAAACCATAAGTGGCGAGGGCTCCAGCATGCCCTCCTGATCATCTTGCAGGAGCCTTGAGAGATAAAGGATGCTTGGCTGCTTAGGGATCAATTGTGGGGGCCTTGTTAGCATTTTTGAAAGGATGGTGGGCCTCATTAGCATTGAGAGCTGATGCTGAGTACTTACCATTTCAGACGATGTATAGGGTGGTAAATTTCTTATGATGCTTTGACCAACGATTTGATGAAAGATTGCCTCTTGTACTGCATGCTCTTTGCATGGGAGAGTGGTACTTGAAGAGCTTGTGAATGGTGGTGTTCTTAATAAAGAGAGTGGCGATCGTGTTAGCATGCATGATGTGGTCAGAGAAGTGGTACTAAAACTTGCAAGCGGAAGCAGTAGAACCTCCTATGAGAGGGTGGGAATGGATCTAGGTGTGCCACCAAGTGAGTTTGTGTGGAGAACTTAAAGGTGGATCTCACTGGTGGACAACTTATTAAGAAAGTTGCCTGAATGCCCCGGTGTAACAACCTCTCGACCTTGTTGCTCAAAGGAAATCAAGTCTTAACTAATTCCAAATGCATTTTTTGATCACATGCAGAGGCTTCAAGTTCCTCTCAACCTGTTTTGCTGCTTGCTCTTCCTCTTATCCTCTGTTCACTTTAGATATCAGCTGGAACTCCAACGCAAGCACTTAACTTCTTTTTGATCTTCTGGCATCTTAAATGATGGCTGGACTTTTCTTTTTTTGATCTTCTATAGCTTGGACCTTCTTTCATTTTTCTTTGTACACATTCTGTAATTATTCTGTTCAATAAACCAGGTACAAGTTCACCCGCTTCCCTTTCATCAGAAAAAGACCTTTCATAGATCAGTATTCAATAGCTGCCAACTGACTTCTCCAAATTTCTTGCCTGCCTGGTGCTGCTTCTACGAGGTTGCCAGTCTCTGGAGAGTGTAATGGAGTTGCATACACTTGAAAAGCTTGAGGTGCTTGATTTTCTGAAACCCCAGTTAGATCATTACAGTTTCTTGGTAACCTTGCCAACCTTCATCACTTCTCGCTAAGGAGGTGCCAATGCACCAAGTCAGAGCTCCACTTGGAAGTTCTAATGATGCTGAAGGAGCTTTATCTTTCAGGCACAACACTAGTTGAATTTCCTTATGAGATCTCGAAACTGACCCAGCTAAAGCGCCTTGATCTATCTAGAATGAGGTGCACAAGATGACTCAATTGGGAAGCCTTGCAGTGGCTACCTGAAAATCTGAACCGAGACAATTGCGATGTCTCTGATACCCAATAAAGCTGGTCAAGAAGATGGAGGAGTCTATGCAGCCGTTGGTGATTCTGACTTCCTCTTATCTTGGGACAAAAACTCCCTGCTCTGTGAGAACTGCTTCAAGAAATTTCATTTTTATGTGTCCTTCAGAGAGGGGCAGCTTAGAGAATGATATTGTTCCAAAAGGAAGCAATTCATTTTTAGAGACATTTACTTTTGAGTCCAGGCATTTGGCTTATTCTGTGGAACACAAAATATTGTTTGTGGTGTTAATAGCTATCATGAAGGCATTGAAGGTGTCCTAAACAATTCAGAGCTTGTGTTTTTAAACAAAAATGCGTTCATAAAGAAACTGTCTGATTGGGTTTGAAAATATGAAAGTTGTGACATCTAAGCTCTTGCCGGCAAGGAAGAGGAAGGTCCAAGCAGTGCTGTCAATTCTGCCCAAGCAGTAAGAACTTGAATAAGGAGCCAGCCGGCGACCCTTATGACGACCTGTTGCTCAAATCTCTTGACCCGAAACTGATTTTAGAGTAGGCACGCAAATTTGGGGTCAAGCTTTCGGATGCGGACGTAAACAAATTTGTCAAGACTCTCTTTGAGCTGGGCTCTGTCCGCATGATCCTGGTGTCCATAGGTGGTTCCTTGTTTTGTTTGGTTCAGTTTGAAAGAACGTTTGGATGGCTAACCGCAGAATTTTCTGTATTACTCTATATGTGGTTCCAGGTTCCAGCCTGGAGGCAAATGGATTTGATGTCTCTACCACATGATCAACCCCTCCCCACCCCAACTTTCTGATTTTGTCTGCCGGTTTACTTGGATTTGAGGTGTGGCAGTTGGTTTCCTATCTGTCTTTAATTAGTTGGAACATCAGAGGCATAGGGGACCCAGCTAAAAGGCGAGCTGTCCGCGATTTCTTAATTGAAAATGACTGCGTGCGGTTGGATTAGGAAACCAAGGTTGAGAAGTACTCCCCAGCTTTGCTAAGATCGATCTCCGGGGTGCCATTCTTGTGGGTTGAGTGTGAGCTAGATTTGAAATTATCAGATGTGATATCAGAAGGTTTTCGGTTTCTATCCTCTGATGGGATTGGTTTCTCAATACAAAATGGACGTTTACTTGTGTCTGCAGTCTAACTGCATGCTGTCTCAAGAAGATCTTCTGGAGGAAATTGAGGGATGTTCATACTAACTTCCCGACCTCGGATTGCGGGTGTGGATTTCAACACAGCTCATAAGAGAAATGACCTCTAACAACCCGAAAGGGTCTCAATTGCCTTCTTTCTTTGATAAGTGTGCATCATTTGTTGGATCTTCTCCTCGAAGGTCAAAGCTATACGTGGAGTAATCGGAAGGAGTGTCCTATCATGGCTAAGCTGGATAGATTTCTTTTGTCCACGGACGTAGATGATTTGTGTCCAAATTCTTTTCAGGAGGCTCTTCCCAATCCATATTCTGATCATGTGCTGGTCAAACTCTCCTTGTTGGGCCTTTATAAACCTAAGTTGTTATTCAGATTTGACCAAAGGTGGTTCAGTTATGATTCACGAGGTGGTTACTTGGGCTTCGATGTTGCCAGGCTCCACTCTGGATGCAGCTGCATATTTGGTGCATAAGCTGAAGGAAACGAGGATAGCACTCAAATGATGGTCCGCTGAGACTAGAATAACATTGAAAATTATTAGGAAAATATGTCACCAACATTGAAACAATATGCGCCGAGAGTAGCACTAAAAATTATTTGGAAGGCACCAATATCGGAAAAGATAAAAGCATTCCTATAGATAGCAACAAAGAGATGCCGCATATCCGAGGACATGCATATAGATATCAGAGTACGCAGATTTTAATTTTAAAAATCATAAACACTGCAGAATAAAATCTCTGATCTACATTAAATATTTTAATCTAACATGCATTAGTAGATCTAATCTACATGCTAACAGGATCGATCGCTTGCTTTTAAGATGCTGAAATTTTAAATCAGATTTAAATAAATCATAAAAAAAAAAACTAAGTAGATCCAATACTCCAAA
>KE504773.1:794846-809447 GCA_000441515.1 Elaeis oleifera | reverse complement strand
CTTTTCCATGTCTTTGTTAATTCCTAGCTTTCTTCGTCATCAGTTCTGGGTGCAGTTCGTTGGAAAGAGGGAACTTTAGGAAGAGAGCTCAGCAGAAGAATGGCTGTTGAAATAATGCAATTTCTCAGGAGTAAATTTGTGGACAGTTTTGGAGAAGAGGATTCTGCAACAATTCCTTTTACTCACCAATTCCAAGAGATTTCTCATAAGTAAATTTGTGGACGGTTTTGGAGAAGAGGATTCTGCAACAATTCCTTTTACTCACCAATTCCAAGAGATCAAGGAAGATCTGGAAAGAAACAAGGTTCTCCATGTCGCTAGGCACCACCGACCTGCTTCAAGAATCACTCAACAACCTAAATGACATACTGATCGAGTGCCAAGTGCTGTCCAAGAAGAACAGGAATCATGAAAAGAGTAAGCGTACGTACTTCTATTCTTTAGGTGATCTGTATTTCTTTTCAAAACCAGGAAGAGGTTGCTAAGGATCAAACGAAAATCCAGACCATAAGTGATGGAAAGGTAGAAGCAAATCCAAGTAGTGGTCCTTTGCATGGTGACATGGGCAGGTGGAGGCCAGCGGAGTTCGACCGCTGGACTTCTCCAGCTGTGGACAAAACCAAGGTCCATGGACTAGCCAATCAGCTGATTGAAGCGGAGAGAATGCTAATGGAAGAGGGTAAGAACGGATTCAAGGGAATTGGAATTGTTGGGATGGGTGGTGTCGGTAAAACCGTGATAGCACAACTGCTCTTTAACAATCAGCAGGTGAGACAGCGCTTCTATCCAAGGCTCTGGGTTTGTGTATCAGAGACCATCAACAGAGGACAAGATCTGAGAAGAGAGATTCTGGAGAGGATGCTAACGTCTCTTGGAGTCGAAGAGGATGTTATCATTTCCATTTCATATTCTGATTCAAGAAGCAACAGCCTTGCAAAATTGATGCTCGCCCTTCACCTACAACTGATGGGCAAGCAATACCTCATTGTATTCGATGATGTTTGGAGCAATGATGAATGGTATGAGAATTTGGATTCCGGGCTGCCGAGAGATGGTGAATGGGCTGACCGTCTTGCTTTTGGATTGCCGAAGGAAGCGGTGGCGGAGCTATCGTCACAAGTAGATTGGAAGAGGTGGCTATAAAGATGGTTGGGGAAGAAAATCTGTACCATCTTCAACCTCTCACCGATCGCGAGAGTTGTTGGGCTATATTCCTGGATGCACTAACGAAAGATGGTCGCATGTCCGATTATCCTACCATAAAAGGCATGAAGAAGGAAATTTTGGACAAGTGCAGTGGCCTGCCATTGGCTGCAAAGACTGTTGGGAAGATTTTGAATGGATCCTTCTCATCATCTGGAGATTCAAGCAGGAAACAAGCTTGAGTGATGATAGATCTAAAGGAAGTGGAAGTGTTTGATAAGATTATGTTCATTTGTTGTTGGATAAGCCATACCATTCCATACTTGTACTTCTATTTTTATCTAGTTATCCATGAATTTTATCTTTACTAACATAAATGCAATACTTTATTGTAGGTCTGATGTAACAGAGCACAAAATAAATAATAGCCAAAATGGAGATATAAAAATTATTATCAAACTGCGGAAGAAAAGAATATGTATAATCCATAATCCATTAACTTGTACATCAATTTTGGAACACATCAAAATGTTAAAGACATTGCCTATGTACTCTTCTTTTCATTTACTTAATGAAAGTGGTTAGGGTATGTCCAATCTTTCTTTCAAAAAAAAAAAAAAAATACTTAAAGAGCTGTCTTCAATATTATCTTCATAAAGCTACCAATTATTCATATTCTTAGGAAGTAATAATTTTTTGTGATGGCACAGTCTGGAGTCTGGACTAATCACACGATTAAAATTGCAGGCTAAACTAAAACCAAAGCATGTATGCCCTCAATAAAGAAAGTGAGTTTTATGTTCTGCATTAACCTGCAATATGGAAGAAGGGGATACACCTGTTCTCAATGGTTCAAAATGTTTCTAAAAACATTTTCTCATTGCTAAAATAACAAACGTTAATTATTTTATGTCTTTGAACTTCCAAAGAGGAATTTGATTTGTAGGAGGATGCATTGCATCAAGAGATATTTTGTTCAGGTGTTTGGGGTATTATAAGCAGACAATACTCTTAAGTCTGGAACATGGTTATATTGTAAAGCTTGCACACTAGAACATCATTTGGATACTTCAACGAATGGTCATTTTTATGTAATGACAAGCTTCTGCCTGCATTTGGGAAGATCTGGAGTAGAATCAAAGACACTCTAAGCTCTCTTCCTAATATTTGAATCTTGTTTATCACTGCTTAGCAGCCAATCAGCCAAGTTTTTTATTCCAGGTTTCGCAGCAATCTGGACAAAGGTCAAAGATGTTCCAGCGCACCCTTTAGAAGACTAATGATTGCTTCCCTCAGAGGTCTTTGCCATGAGAAAGGCTTTCAGATTTCCTTTTTTTTGCACTGTTTCAGATGCATATTGGTTGGTTTCAGAGAGTATTTCAGATGTTCAGATTTCAGATTTCTCACTAGAAGTTTCAGAAAGTGTTTCAGCAAAAGAATTGAAGTGATTCCCTCGTCAGATGGTCACAAATCAAGATTTTAATAGAAGTTCCAGCTGCATACTGATCTTTCCTCCCTCTTTTCTACCACTCAGCTGCTCCCAAGCCTGGTCAGAGTTTCATACTTGCTATTAGCAGAGAGAAGTTTCAGTGCATGCCTATCTATTTTCTTTGTTTCTGAATTCTATAAACATCCCTGTATATTCCCTTCCTCATCTCCTTCAGCTTTGTCAATGTAAATTATTCAGTTTCAATAAACTTGGGTGGCCAAGCCTCCAATTTCATAAGAAAAAAAAAAAAAACAACTATGACATGCAGAATAGTTCTTAATACAGCCTGAATGCCTCTGTAATTATGGTCTTATGATTCATAACATCCATATGAAATGTTTAGCACTTGTTAGCAGCTGATTGTGAATGGTCAATATCCATGGTGATTGTTCACCAACCATTATATAGAATGATACATGAAAGCACAAAGAGGATCATATTTAGTGTGGATACATCAATGCCATTCCATAGGTAATTTAGAAAACTGAAAAATATCATCATTTGTTCTCGGTATGTTTTTTTTGGGTTCAATATTGTTTCTTGGGTTTCTGCTTTATTGACTACTGTGGTTACAAAATTCAAAAAACTTTTTTTTTTTTTTGTAGAAGTAAGGGATGCTCAAAGACCACCCAGCCTTAATTCAGAAATGAGATATTTTTTGACTGATATTCAGAAATGAGATATTGACAGAGTACAATGAGGAAAGAGAGAAAGGTGAGAAGAAGCCAAGTTAAACAGTCCCTGACTTTTTACGGCAGTTATGGAAGCCAAGTAAACAAAATTTGGATCAACATAGCAATACTCTTTTGAGTTTAAGATCTACATAGCAATACTGATTGAAGATCACATAGCAAAACGCATCTATATAGAATATAAAGATTATGAAATGGTAATGCTGTTGCTCCTGCTGTTGCTGTGGCCTTATATCTCTCTATCAACCCTAATCCACACTCCATCTTCATCACAAGGAAGGATCTCAGCTTGCTACACCTAACGATCTCCAAGTAAGCCAAATTTGGAAAATTTGACTGTATTTGTGTCCATTCCACCTCCAAATCACTCAAGAATTTCAAACGTAACACCTCCACGTTCCATGTTGGTGAGATTGTTTCCGGTCCAAGACTACTGAGTGCACCTCCCCTGATGTACAATTTCTTCATGCTTTTCAATTTGTTAGGGCTTAACCAATCCGGCACCATCCTACCTGGAAAGCATCGAAGGTCGAGCTTTTCAAGATTCAAAGGAAGGGAGAGAGATGTTATCGTCATAGTTGCAGTTCTTGTTAGCCTTGCTGTAGTTCCCTTCTTAGATGGTGATACAACCCACGTTATTGTTAGAGAGCGAACGGCTTCACAGTGTGTCAGCTCATTCAGCTCCTCTTCTGTGACCGTCACCTTACTCCCTATGCTTATACTCAGCTTCCTCAGTTTCTTCAGTTTGGCTAACTCACCAAGTCGAGAAGCATCTTTGCTTCTCGCATCACCGATCACAAATCCCTTTAACACTTCCAGTTCGGAGAGCAATGCAATCCCCTTAGGTATTGTTCTAGCAAGTGACACTCTGACACATCCAAGTGGGTTAGTTCTTAAGAGAAGCGATCCCCGGTGTCAGTCTTTCTAAGTTGTGACATGCTCTGAGATCCAGGACTCTGAGATTGGAGTTCTCACTGATTGAAGCAGGAAGCTCTGTGATTCTGGATATGCCTTGGAAGGAAAGATACCTCAAGTGCTTGAATGACCTCAATCCTTCCAAGAACTCGGTGCTCTCTACTTCAATGTGATGTTTGGGCAAGCTCTGCCACCGTCCTAGTTGGAGCACAGTGATCTTCCTCATTTCAGAGAACCAGCTCCTTTCAAACTTTAGGTAGTGCTCGTTGACATTGAACAGCGTCAGCAACTCACCAAGATTTGCGCGGCCCCTGACGAACAGTTGATGGGGTGTTCCTTCTTTCATGGTTGCCAAGCAAGCACGGCGACTTACGGAATAATCTGAAGTAGGATTTCCTTCTGAATCAAAATCAAAGAACTGCACTCTTCTAGCAACAGCAATAAGCATCCATCGCATCCAAGGATGCAGTTTACAGTATTTGATGACAGGGTTTCGTTTCACATAAACTGGTTCGATCAGGCCCTTCACGATCAGCTTTCTGAAGCAACGCTCTCCAATCTCCTCCGCTGTGTTGTCTCTTGTTGCAGTTACAAGGCCTTCCCGATCCACCAGTAAATTACAGGCCTTTTCCGTATGACCGAATTCTCTGGGAAGACAGAGAAGCAAAGCAAGCATAGTTTTAACTGGACATCAAGGTTATCATAACTCACCTGAAGACCGGACATGGCGGAACTCTCCAGGATTTTCTTCTCCAACTCAAGTTGCCGCCACTTTTCTGATGCCTGCGGGGCCTCAGACAAAGAAGGAAGAGGACCGGTTGATGCTGCAGAAGCCGATTCACTCTGTGGTAGTTGGAGTGGAGGAGTCAGACGGGCTCTTAAGTTGGCAATCTCCTCATCGACGTCCCGGAGCTTGGATTCGAATGTTTGGGGTTCGCCGCTTTCTTCCAAGATATCATCAATTTGTCGACCGACAATCCCAAAATTAATGATCACATCCTTCTCCCATCTACCTGCTCTTCGGATGACGTCCTCCATGTCTTCGACATTTTTCTCTATCCTGTCAAAAAGTAGATTGATCTCTGGGAGCATATCATTCTCTTTGAACTCGAGAGATTGGCACCTAGCATTCCCCAGTTGCTTCACCAACGGAGTAACAACTTCTTCAATTATACCTGCCTTCAACATTCTTGTTCGTGAACGGGATGAGAAAATATGGGAGTGGTCGTAATGGGGGGCGAATTTTAAGGAACTCAGAAAAATGGGAAGCTTGGAGGTGGAAGATAACTGAGGATGAAGGATGAAAATGTATAAATAATGAAAAGCAGTCAAGAATCTTTTTGAGAGGAAAAAGGCAGTCAAGAATTAAGATGCTAATCCTCTCTTAAAAGAATTAAGATGCTAATTCTTGTCGGTCATGTGTCGGCCACGTGGTGTGAAGAAGATGCTAGATCTATTATTTTAGAATTCAAATTTTAAATTAAAATTAGTATTTTGATTTGTATTGAAGAATTTGAATTTTAAATATTGATGAAATGCTAGAGAGGGATTTGAAATTTGAATTTCGATTTTGATGGAAAGATGGAGGCTTCTCTTTCCGTGTATATTTTTGTACTCTTTTTTTTTAATAAATTTGGATGAATTTTCTCTCTTCTAATATAAAAAAAGTGCCGTGGGTTCCACCAACTAATTGTCTCGTATATCTAGCGGAGGAACTTCACTAGAAGGAGAGCACCAAAAGAAGAAAAAAATCATGGCATCAGATGAAAACCTTGGTGCAAACTAGAAAAAGCAGTAACTCGTGGTAAATAGGCCGACACATACCCTACGTTCTCACCGAAAATTCATCAATAACCTGGCAGGAGTAGCCATTATTCCTCCCCACCCGGTAACCGGCAGCATTTAAGCTACATGAATGGGTACTAGTATGTTTTGCTGTTCGTTCCATTAAGCCAATCGTTCCTTGGAAATAAATAGTAGAAGTTGAAATTTGATCATGGACCTGGAGTGTGAATGAAGTTTTACCAGTAGACTAGGGAGTAACAAAGCAGCGGTAACCAACCATGAAGTTTTCCGAGCGACGACTAGGGAGTCTTTTTGGGTCAACTCTGAGGCCAACAAGCTATGTCATTCCAAGAATGTCGGTGTTGCCCCACACGGTTTGCTTTAATGTCAAAAAAAACTTTCTTTCTAACTTCAGAGCATTTTCCCAGAAGCCACCTTCATGAACAAAAATCTTCTTAGGAACTTGACTAAAAGTCTTCAACCCGTCCAATAATTGGTGAGTAGTTTGGGTTCTCCCATTACTCTCCACACCTCTACAAAAAAAAAAAAATTTTTTTTTTAATGGAACCAGTCCAGTAATTGACATCTTAATCCAGTGGAATTAATAGGCTTGCATACATAATGTTCGAATGTCTTCATCTTGTTATATGCCAACCCCATCCTATATGCCCATGAGGCTTGGAACCCACCATTTGAGCTGCTTCCACACCCACCTCCCTTGTCTTACATAAAGACCCAAGTTTGCGAAGCCTCTGCTTCTCCTTGGTAAACATCAATATGAGAATTTATTTCGTTCAGCTATCTGATAGTTAGAAAGTGCGATAAATTTCCATTGCCTAAGAAGGTGCTACAGACTGCTGGAGAAAATAGCAAGTGGAACAGAAGAGAGCCCAATGGAGGTTTCCCTTACTGGTTGAGGAGCATATGGAAAAAGTGGGATCTCCGAGCATTTATTCTCACCAGCTTATGCTTGCAGATCGTCCTCATCTTCTCTGGGAGCCTCCGGAAGCGCAACAAATCCAGATGCATCAGCTTCATTCTCTGGTCCGCATACTTGCTTGCGGACTGGGTCGCCACCTTTGCTCTTGGCATCCTCTCTAATAACCAAGGTAGTCCCTCCAGTCCTCACCCTGAGAACAATGACCTTCTTGCATTCTGGGCCCCGTTCCTTCTCCTACATCTTGGCGGCCCCGACACCATCACTGCTTTCTCCCTAGAGGATAATGAGCTATGGATGAGGCACTTGCTCGGACTAATGTTTCAGGTAGCAGTCGCCATCTATGTCTTCATTGGGTCTCTGCCACAATCAAGGCTCATGGCCCCTGCAGCACTAATGTTTCTCGCTGGAATTCTCAAGTATGGTGAGAGGTCCTGGGCACTCATGTGTGCAAGCATGGACAACCTAAGGAACTCCATGGTAACACCTCCTGACCCCGGTCCAAACTATGCCATGTTCATGGAGGAGTTTGCCTCGATGTCTGCTGCTGGGCTACAAGCAGAGATTGAGGTGGAGAAGGAACCTGAAACCCAACAGCGATCTTTGGACACTGTCGTGGAGGATATTGAACCAGAGGTGATTCTTTCCAACGCTCATCGCTTCTTCAACACATTCAAGCGCCTAATTGTAGACCTCATCCTCAGCTTCCATGACCGGAACAAGAGCCGATCCTTCTTCCTCCAGCGCTCTCCCTTGCAGGCCTTCAAAGTAATCGAAATCGAACTCTCCTTCATCTACGACGTGCTCTACACCAAGTCAACTGTAATCCATACTGTTGTAGGCTCCTTCTTACGCAGCATCACTTTCTCCTCGATCCTATCCGCCCTCCTGCTCTTCCTGTTCACCAAGAAGCATGGCTACACAGATATGGATGTAACAATTACTTACATATTGTTGGAGGGGCTCTTGTTCTTGAGAGCTATGCCGTTGGCCTGCTAGTTTCTCGGACTGGGCCTTTCTTAAGCTGAAGGATCTCAAACAGGATCGGCTGTCGAAGATGATCTTTGCAAGCATTTCCTTCTTCCGACCAACCAAGAGACCAAGGTGGTCTAATTCCATGGCACAACACAACCTGATAAGCTTCTGCCTTAAAGACCAGCCATCCAGAATCAAAAGATTCATGGCTTCTCTTAATGTGAAAGAAGCCTGGGATAGGTTCTCCCTACCAACTATTGTCGTGTCGATGATAAACTGAAAATAGTCATCTTTGAGGAGATTAAGAACAAGTCAAGCAGTGCAGATGACTCCAAAGGGTACAAGCGTTTCAGCACCTGCAGAGGAGAATGGGCTCTTCAAATGAAGGGATACAAGGAGAAGCTTGGCTGGAGTGTTGAGGTGGAGTTTGATGAAAGCATCCTTCTCTGGCACATTGCAACTGATCTCTGCTATCACTCTGATGACGCCAATCCGGCAGATAACATACGTTCAGACCGAAGCATTAGCAAGAAGATATCCAATTACATGTTGTATCTTCTTGTAATGCGCCCTTTTATGCTGACTGCTGGAATTGGGCAGATCAGATATGGAGACACCTGTGCGGAGGCTAAGAAATTCTTCCAGCGAGGAGAAGCAATGCCTAATCATGCAAAAGGAGCCTGTGAAATGCTTCGTTCGGTGGAAACTAAAGTCCCTCCAATACAGGTGAAAGGAGACAGAAGCAAATCAGTACTTTTTGATGCTTGTATGCTTGCACAGGATTTGTCAGAGCTGAAGGTACAGAAAAGATGGAAGATACTGAGTGCTGTTTGGGTGGAGATGTTGTGTTATGCTGCAAGTCATTGCAGAGGTTATTACCATGCCAAGCAGCTCAGTGCCGGAGGAGAGTTGCTCACTTTGGTGTGGTTTTAATGGCTCATCTAGGAATAGGAGAGCAATATAGGATAGAAGAAGGACACGCTAGAGCAAAACTGATAGTAGAGAAATAAGGTAAGGCTGCTGCAGTTTGATAATGTTCTCTAATTCAAGTAATGCACCTTTGAGATGAATGCTGTCTTTTAGCTTGTTGCTTTAACATGTTACAAGAAATGTACTTCTAAAGATAACAAATTTCTATGGGTGCCTTCAGTCTTGATATGTTCGTAATCTTTCAAAGATGCTTCATCTTTGGAAAAGAGAAGCTGGAGGAGTGTGTGAAGCTTTTAGGCGAAAAAGGAGTTAAGACCAGAAGAGTCAGAGGCATTATCCGATACATATATAAAAAATCCATCAGCAGTACGTCAGAAGCCAATAATAAGACAGAAGCAATTAAACAAGCAAGCAAATATCTAAGGCCTTTCACTTAACAGATACAAGGCATGTTATAATAATTATGTTAGAAGCCAATAATTAGAGAGAAGCAATTAAACAAGCAAGCAAATAACTAAGGCCCTTCGCTCAACAGATACAAGTCAAGCTCTCCTTCAAATTAAAACTTGTTTGAGGTCCGTAAAAAGAGATGTCTATCTTCTGATCCTTAAGGGGATCCTGGTCTGACAAAAAGTGGCCTCGTAGCTGGGAAGCTCTTTCTAATGGCGTGCTGATATCTGTGGCTTGAGAAAAAGCCAGTTTCTTTATTTTAAGGTTTTTTGGAAGGGGGGTGGGAGCGCTAGGCCACCCAATTTATTAGGAAAATAAGGAAAAATATTTACAAGAGGCGAGCAGAGAAGGCATGTAGAACGGGAAAAAAAGGAGATTTTAAGGACAGTTACAAGGCTTTTCAGAGACAAAGTTTGGCCCTCGATCGTGAGCGCGCTGATTGCTGACCCCATTTCAGCTGAGCTTTTCTTCCTCCTTTCCAGTTCATGAGTCTTATTTTTCCTTTTCTTACTTTTTCGTCCTTACCCTCTTCTCTTTCCTTTGTTGAATTTTTTTGTTGCTCTTTTATCTTTCTCAGAGAAATAGTTTGGATGGATTGCCAACCATTTCTCTTAAATATATATAAATAAAATAAGAGATATCGACAGTGCTCCCATCGAGAAGGCATGTTATCTACTTTCCTTGACTCTAATAAAGCATCCAAACTAAACATCTACACTATTGTTCCTGATTTATATCACTAAAAATTCTAAAACTAAAATCACATGATGCATAGGACAGAGACCATCAAAGACGTAATTTTTGATTTTAAACATTATTAATGACATAAATCATAATCCATGAGATGGATCTTTGATTTGCATACTCCATTGTTGATTTTGGAGTTGAAAGGAGTAAAGGCTCATGTAAGAAAAATGATTATTGTTTGATAGTTGATGACAAGAATTTTCTCCTCATTAAACAAAGCACAATAGTGTAGAACAGTACACTACATGTAGTAGATCGACTGTACAGACCTAAGATCTAAAATAAACATCAAATAAAAAATATTTACAGAGAATTATGAAAAAATGGAAGAACAAAAATTAGAAAGAAAATAATTTATTCAAAAAAAAAGATCCAAATCTCATAAAGGTACCTCATGAAAGAGTCTTCACATGCACAAATAATCTCTTTTTCCTCTTTCTTACCATAGTCTTCTACACCATTCTGTATGGTTTTCCACATATTAAAGAGACACCAGAGGTCCCTTTAAATAGACCATCACGTGTGTGAAAATTTGACTCCTATCTTGACTTACAAACCAAAGACCTATTAGGACACAAATTCTAACAATCTTTAAAAGAAAATAATTAAGTAAAGTAATACTAGGAATAGAATCCTAAAGTAATCAAAACCAATGATCAATTAAAAATAGAATTTAATTGGATTGGAACTTGACAATGAATCTTAACACTCCCTCTCCTTGCAAAGTTCATACCAACAATCCTGAAGTTGTCGATGTCATAAAGCGCCATCATAGCTATTGCCATCATTATCGCAGTAATAGCAACATGTAATAATTTATGAAATCAAAATTAAATAACAGAACTCTTTTACTAGCTTGAATAATAATTTCTTGCTGGCTCGTCCTCTTCGATATATATGTCAAAGATGATGATGTCCTGCAATACTTTCTTTCGATATTGACTCCATGGTCACAATGTCGAGACTTCTTTAAGCATCCAGCTCATCCCAATGAACATCAAGTTGTCAGTTATAATAACTATGAGCATCGATCATTACCTATATATAAGTAAATCAAAATAAAATTTATCATATCTACATGCCCCCCACTTATGTTGCTTCAGGTATCTACATATAGTTGGCTTTTTTCGAACATGAAATCAACTCTTATGCACATAGTCTTCTAACAGCTCAAATTTTGGAGTAGCATCAAAATCAACCGATACCAAGATATAACAAAAATCATCTCCACCAAGCATATCTTCTTATTTCTTGATCTTCGAAGCTACTTCAAAATAATCAGCTTTTCATCGTCAAAGCTGACTAAGTCTCTATAAGAAACATCCAGATTTTGGATAGCTTCAACATAGGACTCTTTTGTATGATTTGTTCCTCAATACGAATTTCCACAGCCGGATCAATTGTAGCATCCTTTAACTCTTTTTGAGTAATTTTAAATTAGTTGATTCTTCAATCATGATCTCTTTTGAACTTAGAACTGTAGCTATCTAATCAAGCTTCTTCTACTCAAGATTTCCTTCTTGACTTGATTGATCCTTAAGCTGATCAACCTTGACATGCTCCGAGTTTTTAGGAGTCGCTCCAATCTCCAACTGATCAAGCTCTTCCTGCTTCAAATCTTCATCTTTAAACTAATTTTGTTTCTCTTTGAAATTTTTGAGGAAGCTTGGCACTAGAATCTACTCTTCAGTTAATTCTTGTTTAGGATATCTCACATTATATGAATTTGAGTGGACGGTTGCAAGAATATCCCATGCTTCCTTCGGCTCATTTGTATCTTGAATACGGATATAATTTTCTTTATCAACTAAAATTTAAAAATCTATATTATCTTTCTGAATTTTAGATTCCACTTTTTGTCATAATCTCATCTACTAGTATCGTCTCTGACTCATCCAAAATATCTCATAAATTTTGGTCTTTCAAATAAGATTTAGCAAGAGCCTTCCAATATACATAATAGGTGTTGCTCAACTTATGAAGAGCAGTGATAGTAGTAAAAGCAGCCTTGCTGATGCTGATAAGATCAGATATCTCATAACTAAACTTATTGATAGAGACAGTAATAGCATCAACCATGATGATTCACTTTTTGAATCACCAAATAAGAGTCCATACACTTACACCGTTGTATAACGAATTATTGAAAACTCTTCAATCATATCGAGTTGTAGACATAGGAATCATTAATAATCAAGTTGCCACTTCAAAAAAAACTACACTCCAAATAAATATAAAAAAAAAAACTCCCATCGAGAAGGCATGGTATCTACGTTCTTTGACTCTAATAAAGCATCCAAACTACAGACAGTTCGAGGGTCATCCGCTTATCCGAAATGTCTGAACCTCTCTTCACCATATTGCTACAGTGTGAGTCCGGCATATCTACAAAGAGGCAAACACTGCAGTAGATTGGATGGCGGTTTTTGTTGCTGAGGACTCCGACGATCGATTGTAGAGGCAGGGTGATGATTGCCTGGTGGCTTTGCAGGATTTTGTATATCTTGACTTTTTTAGCTGCTCTCACACTAGATTGGTGTGCCCCCTCATTTGTACCAAAAAAAAAAAAGCATCCAACTAAACATCTACACCATTGTTCCTAATTTATATCACTAAAAATTTCTAAAACTAAAATCACATGATGCATAGGACAAAGACCATGAAAGACGTAATTTTTGATTTTAAACATTTTTAATGACATAAATCATAATCCATGAGATGGATCTTTGATTTGCATACTCCATTGTTGATTTTGGAGCTGAAAGGAGTAAAGGCTCATGTAAGAAAATGATTACTGTTTGATAGTTGATGACAAGAATTTTCTCCTCATTAAACATAGCACAATAGTGCAGAACAGCACACCACACGTAGTAGATCGACTGCACAGAACTAAGATCTAAAATAAACATCAAATAAAAAAATAATGGCAGAGCATCATGAAAAAAATGGAAGAACAAAACATTAGGAGAGAAAAATAATTTATTCAAAAAAATAGAGACCAAAATCTCATAAAGATGCCTCATGAAAGAGTCTCCACACGCACAAATAATCTCTTTTCCCTCTTTCTTGCCGCAGTCTTCTACACCATTCTCTATGGTTTTCCACGTATTAAAGAGATACTAGAGGTCCCTATAAATAGACCATAACGTGTGTGAAAATTTGACTTCTACCTTGACTTACAAACCAAGACCTATTAGGACACAAATTCTAACAATCTTTAGAAGGAATAATTAAGTAAAGCAATACTAGGAATAGAATCCTAAAGTAATCAAAACCAATGATTAATTAAAAATAGAATCCTAATTGGATTGAAACTTGGCAATGAATCTTAACACTCTCTCTGATTGCAAAGTTCATACCAACAATCTTGAAGTTGTCATATCATGAAGCGCCATCATAGCTATTATCATCATTATCACAGTAATAGCAACATGTGATAATTTATCGAATCAAAAATTGAATAATGAAACTCTTTACTAGTCCGAATAATAATTCTTTGCTGGCTCATCCTCTTCGATGCATATGTCAAAGAAGATGATGTCCTGCAATACTTTCTTTCGATATTGACTCCATGGTCATAATTTCGAGACTTCTTTGAGCATCCAGCTCATTCCAATGAATATCAAGTTACCGGTTATAATAACTATGAGCATCGATCATTACCTACATATAAGTAAAATCAAAAATAAAATTGATCATATCTACATGCCCCCCACTTATGTTGCTTCAAGTATCTACTTACAATTGGCTTTTTTTCGAACATGAAATCAACTCCTTATGCACATAGTCTTCTAACAGCTCAAAGTTTGGAGTAGCAACAAAATCAACCGATACCAAGATATAACAAGAATCATCTCCACCAAGTATATCTTTTGTTCTTGATCTTCGAAGCTATTTCACAAATAATTAGCTTTTCATCGTCAAAGCTGACTAAGTCTCCATAAGAAACATCCAGATTTTGGATAGCTTCAACATAGGATTCTTTTGTATGATTTGTTTCCTCAATATGAATCTCCATAGCCGGACCAATTGTAGCATCCTTTAACTCTTTTTGAGCAATTTTAAATTAACTGATTCTTCAATCATGATCTTTTTTTGTAACACCCGGCCCAAAAGTTCAAAGCCCATATAAAAGCCCATATAAAAAAAAATAAAACAGGACGGGAAGAAGACTCCCGATGGGAGTCTTCTTCTCCGATGAATCCCGGATGAAAACGGACTCTAGGACTGTTGAAACCCTAGGGACCCCTATAAATAAGCCTCCCCTCTCCCTCTCGAGCCTCCACCGACGACCGTTGAGCCCGATTCCTCCTCTTTTTCTCCGTAAAAGCCGCGGCAACCTCTATTCGTGCTCGTCGGAAATTGGAGCCGACGATGCTGTTAAAGCCTGAGGTAAGCCCTTCTCCTCCTTCCTCTCTTCCTTCCCTCCTTCCCATAGCTTCGTGCACCCTCGCCGGCCTTCGAGATCGCCGAAAAATC
Source organism: Elaeis oleifera (assembly GCA_000441515.1). NCBI lineage: Eukaryota > Viridiplantae > Streptophyta > Magnoliopsida > Arecales > Arecaceae > Elaeis > Elaeis oleifera. The sequence goes on along the minus strand of KE504773.1, from coordinate 794,905 downwards.
CATGAAAAGATGAACCCCTATTTTGCTCTGTTCGGCCGGAACCTTTTTCTCCCTTTTCC
>KE504773.1:764526-775727 GCA_000441515.1 Elaeis oleifera | reverse complement strand
AAAAACTTCATCCATTTTACTGGAAGAAAAAAAAGCAGATCATCCATGGTTATCGTTTGTATGAAGTCTATGATTTTAATTGGATTGTATTCCCATCTTCTGCTGTCAAATAACGTGTTAGTAAAATTCGTTGATCACGAATTAACCATGCGATTCATGCATCATCACTAACCCTGACCCAGCAGAGGGGCCAAACGTCGGGAGATGGGTGGGTCGGGAAAGCTGAGCGGCGCCGATGGATTATAGGTGATAGGTGGAGGCTTGGGGATCCGCGCGGCGAGCCACCGGATTCCAGCAATGAATGATTGGTCGAAGGGAACCCGTGAGGGTTTCGCTTATGTTGGTTGGGGACGCGTCTTCTTTAATGTTCCATTCGATTTTATCGGGAAACCACAGCCGAGAAATCATACCCTACACTTGGTGTACCACCTCAGCGGTACACCAAGCTAATGATATTTCGCCACATGCTCTTCACCATTGGCCTTATAAAAGCCACTCACCCCTCTAAGCGCTTTCTGCCCTCTGTTCTCGGCTTCCACCTCGTCGAGCACACCGGTCGTGCCAAAAACCATCAACAATGCTAAAGTAGTCACCAACCCCACCACCCTCCACTCCATGAACCAGTCGGTCCTTGCCACCGTCCTTGCCAAAACCATCGACATTGTTCCACTCCCATGCACAGCAAAATGTAACAAGACTTGCCAATCAAGACTCCCATCTCAGAGTCACCCATCAGGTTCTTTAAAATTGGGAGCTGCTTCCCTTGTGGCAGCCCAAGCCATTTCAAGCCCCATCAGGTGCCTCCATTCCTGACCATTCGAGGTCACTTCCTCAAGACCTGCAAGAGCTTTAGAAGTTCCAGATACCACAACCCCCACCGCCAACGACTCACAAAACTAGCCAAACAAGTCATCTCCCACTCAAACATACGCAGTAGAGCTGATGTCTCATCTACTCTGGCTCATAAGGCAAGAAGAGCTGGCTCTTGGACACCGAGGCAACTTACCTGAAATGTGTTCTTCATTGATTGCCCAAATCACAGCACAGTACAAAATCGAATGGCAGAAGGCCACATCAGGGGAGATGGTTTCACCCTAGTGGTGAACCATTGGAACCATGTTAGAAGGGGGCTCAACATAAACTGAAGTTTAAGATTTACACCACTCTACTGAATTTCTGTTGGACAGCTGAAGCTGCTGCCACGATCATTTCCGGATTTGGGGTTCCACAACGAGCCAACAGGTCTAGCTTATATTGGAAGGACCTAATTGGATTCGATATTGTATTCTTCTGCGAGGAGTTTGAAGACAGCCCTGAAACGGTTGAGGTAACAGTTGGTTCTAATATTTACACTATTACAATTAAAATGAATTATGTTATGTGGTAGAACAAGTTCCACGGTTTGAAGGGTCATCTTCATCCCCTCATGATGATCCAAACGAGGAAGGCAATGAGAACTGAGAGTTTTGGAGTGGCCCTGCAGGGTGTTCACCAAACAATGATGCCTGGTGCCAGCGCATATCTAGATCAGACGAGGGTCAATCTTCCAATCGTCGGAACCTAGCCAGAAGCGGCCGGCAGCCACCAACTTGCTGTGATCTTCTTGAGTCAGGAACTGATGCTTGGATTTGCCAAAAGGTATCGTTCTCATACCTCCACCTAAATTATTAGGTAGACTCATTCTACCTAATAACGTGGTCACATAATCTCCTCTTCTCGAGGGACGAAAAACCACATTCCCTCATCTTACCCTTGCAGAGGTTATATTATCTCTTAATAAAATCAGGGTCGGTTAATGCCCTCTCTTTACACTAAAAAGAAATAAAATAAAATAAATAAATAAATAAAAACTTCAACCTCTCACCAATCGCGAGAGTTGTTGGGCTGCATTCATGGATACACTAACAAAAGATGGTTACATGTCCAATCATCCTACCATAAGAGACGTGAAGAAGGAAATTTTGGACAATTGTAGTGGCCTACCATTGGCTGCGAAGACTGCAGGGGAGAATTTGAATGGATCTTTCAGATTATGTTTGTTGGGATAAGTCAATCGATCTTCAATTCAGATCAGTCAATTACCAACTTTGACTCAACAACAGTCGATCGATCGGACATACGACTCCGACTCTATATCGGCTGAATATGCGGTTCTGACTCTTCATCGACTAACTGAGCGAACTGCACCAACCTATTACCGACTGACCGACTAATGATTCGATTACTACCGATCGACAGCGGATGACTCAGACCATCGGCATGACAGAATTACTAGCCGACAGTCGCTCATGGATTCTACGGACATATGGTCGGTTCTACCGATATATGGTCGGCTAATCTGCTCAACATACCATAACCGTCACGAATAGCTACCGACCGCATATCATGGCGCGATCAGTGAAAATTAATAATTCACTACACGATTATGGCCCGATGATTTAGCACCATAAAATACGGGACCACGTCCGACGGTTACAAAAATCTCATCTATAAAGGGGGTAAGAGAAACAGGATTGATAAGCCAACTCTGGGCCAAACTCTGCTACTGCTTATATTTAACTCCTGTTCACCAACTTTTCTCTCTGACTTAGGCATCGGAGGTCCCTGTCAGACACAAATCTGATCTGCGTGGATGTTGTTTTGTAGGTGTTCGTTCCCGACAACAAGCGATGGGGAGTTGGCCGCAATAGATTGGCGCGCCAGGAAGGAGAGCAGCAATCGTATTCACTATGGTGAAAATCAAGACCCAGCATTCTACTGCAACTGGATCGGCAATACACTCTTCCCATCGGAAAGAGGTTCCTCCCCCTTCTCCAGTAGTAGAGCCTAGTTATTCACATCCTGTGATCACTACAGACGTACAGATCGCTGCACTCATGCAGCAGATGAATGTCCTCACGGAGGCAGTCAAAAATCTCCAACAGCAACAAACCCAGCAGCAAGAGCCACCGACGGAGCAATCGGTGGCACAATCGGTGCCGTCCAGGCACAGCCTTCATCATCCACGGCGATCACCATTTTCTTCTCCGGAGTGACCATCTCGGCTTTCCCGTCGAGATGAATAATGACATTCTCGATACTTTCGGTGTGCCACTCATCGTTCCCAATGTTCCCCCTCTCCTTCCCATCTTAATAGTATTAGGAAGGGGAAACGACCGCGAACGCCCTCCGTGTCTCTTTCAAACTCGTCAGGTGGTTCTACCCCCAGAGTTTTCCAACGATAATTCGATGATTATGAACGTAAATTTCAAGAGATCAATCGCCAACTTGCTCAGCTTCAAGTGAAAGATCAGAAGTCCTCCAATGACTACGACTTCCACACCTCTCAGCCACTTTCTCGGCACATCTTGGATCAACCGATTCCATCTTGGTTCAAGATGCCTCAGATGGAGCCATACGATGGATCCACCGATCCGATCGACTACCTTGAGAGCTACAAGGCTCTCATGACGATTCAGAAAGCAACCGACATCCTCTTATGCATCGGCTTTCCGGCAACTTTTAAAAGCTACTCGAGCCTGGTATTTCGGACTTCAGTCGAGAAGCATATATTTTTTCAGACAGCTAGAACATTCTTTCATGGCTTACTTCAGCATCAGTCGAAGGCCGCCACGAACTTCTGATAGTCTCTTCTCGATTAAGCAAGGAGAGACTGAAACACTTCGGGATTTTGTGGTTCATTTTAATGCGGCCACGCTTGAGGTCAAAGATCTCAATGAAAATATGGCTATCTTAGCCATGAAAAGAGGTCTGAGGAGATCTCGATTTATGTATTCTTTGGATAAGACTCTCCCTCAAACTTATGTCAAACTTCTGAAGCATGCATACAAGTATATACATGCAGATGAAGGAGCTTCTGACCAACGTCAGATAGAAGGCAAAAGTCAGAAGAAGAAGAAACAGAAGAAGGAAGGAGCTCCGGTCGAATCAAGTCGGCCATCGTCCAATAAGCGAGCTTCACCCCGATGACGGAGTTCAAGGTTGGGTTACGACAGGTATGACTTATATACTTCTCTTTTCGCTCCTCGTGCGTAGATCCTTATGGAGATAGAAGGAGCGAAATATCTACGACACCCCCACCGATGAAGGCATTGCCGAGGAACCACGATCGAAAGAAGTATTGTTGGTTCCATCATGATCACAGTCATGATACTGAACAATGCATCCAGCTCAGGGATGAGATAGAAGTCCTGATTCGACAAGGCTACTTCAAAAAATATCAGAGAGATCCACCGACTCAACCTCCTGCTGATCGATGATCTCAACTGCAAACTGAGGAAGCTGTAAATAATCAACCGACTGTGGGGGTGATCAACATGATCTTCGGATGACTGGACAAGGGGACAACTTTTGAAGATGAGTCGGCAAAGCGACGATGATTCGATAATATAATAATTTTTTTGGAAGAAGATGTTCGAAGAATTCAGACTCTCCATGATGATGCTGTTGTTGTTTCGACAACAATAGCGAATTATGATGTAAAAGAATCTTTGTAGATAATGAAAGTTTAATCGATGTTTGTTTTATTCGACTTTCTCCCGAATGCGACTGCTGACTGACCGACTCAGAAGAGTCTCGACGCCACTGGTCGGCTTTACAGAAGATGCTGTCATAGTGGAGGAAGAAATTTCTCTCTCCTTAACCGCTGGGACCGAACCATAATAGAACACTATTTTATAACGTTCATGGTGGTTCGAGTACCTTCGGCTTATAATACCATACTCGGACGATCTAGACTTAATGTTCTGAGAGCAGTGGTTTTGACATACCATTTGTTAGTTCGATTTCTGACAAGATATGAAGTCAGAGAGATATGTAGAGATCAACAACTCACCCGACGTTGCTTTCTTGTCTCCACCCAAAATAATAAATCTGAAGACTCTTTGCCTGTTGACAAATTGAACCAAAGAGAAAATCAAGAGAGGGGTAAACCAACTGAACAAGTGGTTTCCATCCCGTTAAAAGAAGAAGATCTCGAGAAAATGGTCCGAATTGGATCACAATTACCCAACTCAGAGCGGCAACAACTAATAAAATTGCTCAGAGCCAACGCCGATATTTTTGCTTGGTTGGCCACCGACATGCTCGGAATTTCTTCAGAAATAATAACTCATCGACTTAACATCAACCCAAATTTAAGCCGATGAGATAAAAAAGCGATCTTTTGCTCTTGAAAGACAAAAGGTCATTGATGAAGAAGTCGACAAACTCCTTACAGCAGGCTTCATCAGAGAAGCTACATATCCCGACTGGCTTGCTAATGTGGTAATGGTAAGAAAAATCAATGAAAAGTGGAGTATCTGCATCGACTATACCGATCTGAATGTAGCTTGTCCGAAGGATAGCTTTCCGTTGTCGAAGATTGACTAATTGGTTGATACGACTTCTGACCACCAACTTCTGAGTTTTATAGATGCCTTTGCTGGATATAATCAAATCCGCATGGCACCAGAAGATGAAGAGCACACGGCTTTTATGACCGACAAAGGTATATACTGCTACAAAGTAATGCCTTTCGGTCTGAAAAATATCAGTGCTACCTATCAACGGCTCGTCAATAGGATCTTCAAGACACAGATCGGATGGAACATGAAAGTATATGTAGACAACATACTGGTGAAAAGTCTTCAAACTTCAGATCATGTTCGAGATCTGGAGGAAGCTTTCGACACACTCCGACGGCATCAGATGAAATTAAATCTGACTAAGTGTGCGTTTGGGTAACCCTTCAAAAAAATTTTCGAATTTTTATTTCACAATGAGGAATCAAGGCTAATCCCGAACAAATCAAAGTCGTTATCAACATGAAGCACTCGAGTTCAAAGAAAGAGATACAGCAACTCAACGGAAGGATTGCCGCGCTCAGCTGATTTATTTCTAGATCGATCGAGAGATGCTTGCCATTCTTCAAAACTTTACGACAGACAAAAGATTTCTCATGATCAGATGAATACCGATAATCCTTCGAAGACTTGAAACAATACTTGGCTTCTCCACCTTTGCTCACAAAACCAAGGGTCGTAGAGACATTGTATCTCTACTTGACAACTTCAACAGGAGCAGTTAGTTCGGTGCTCATCTAGGAGGATGAGAATCGAATCCATCGATCAATCTACTACACCAGCAAAGTACTTCACAATATCTAAGTTCGATACTCAAAGGCAAAAAAAATGATCTATGTCCTAATCATATCGACGCAACGACTTCGTCCATACTTCCAAACCCATCCGATTATAGTTCTGACAGATCAACCACTGAAGATAATCTTGCATCGACCTAACACGTCAGGTCGGATGGCAAAGTGGGTAGTGAAGCTTGGCAAGTTCGATATTCAATATCGCCCATGACTATCCATGAAGGCACAAATCCTAACCGATTTTGTCGTCGAATGTACTATATTTGATAATAAACCAGAAGATACAGATGACAACACAATAAAAGAGGCTACGACTCTCAAATCTAACTTAAAGTCGATCTGGGTGCTGCACATTGATGGAGCATCTAATGCACAAGGTAGTGGAGTTGGTCTCATACTCACAAATTCCGAAGGGGTAGTCATTGGATACGTCCTTCTGTTCAACTTTAAAGCCTCAAATAATCAAGCCGAATATGAAGCACTTTTGGCCGGCTTGAAGATAGCCAAGGAGCTCGAGATTGATAGTTTGAAGGTCTTCACCGACTCACAATTGATTGCTGGACAGGTCAAGGGTGAATTTGAGGCCCGCGACCCAATTATGATGAAATACCTTCAGAAGGTGAAAGATTTTATGGCAAGCTTGAAATATTTCAAGATCTTTCACATTTCTAGAATCAAAAATACTCGAGCCTATCTACTTTCACGATTGGCTACTACTGCTTTCAACTCGCTGGGTCGAACATTTGTTGAATGCCTCGAACAGCTGAGTATTGATAAAGTCGAAGAGGTATTGCAGCTCACTATCGAATCAAGTTGGATGGATCTGATCATTCAATAACTGACCGATGGAGCTCTCGGTTTGGGCACTTATGCAGGGGTGAGTAGGGCTAATGACAACGAAAGCAGAGGCCCTTGTTGCGAAGCTTGGTGTATTTTGGTTGCTGAGTCGCCTAATACCCTGGTGTCGAGGAGGCAGAGCAGGCTGAGACTTGTAGCCGCTTCGATCCGCTACTGGTGGCTCACGATCTGCAGCTCGAGTTGGTGGCCCTCAGGTATTGTTAGGTTGGGTAGTGTGCAGTGCTGAGGGTGACGACCAAATCTAGGTTGCAGATGAGATGGGCGACAGACACAGGGCTAGCGCAAAGCTAACACCAGACTTTGCTGGTGGTTAGCGACTATCGGAGCTTCCGTTGGCAAATCACAATTCTGCCTCGAGACGGCGGTCCACCTCCATAGCCCGATCAAGATCTCCTGGGTCGTGGGTGCGGAGCCTCACTCGAATAGCCTCTGTCAATCCATTCAAAAGAAATCCAGGCAATATTGCTCATTTAAATTAAGGACTTGGGTTACCAATTCAATGAATGCGAAGATGTACGTCTCAACTGTGGAGGTTTGTCGAAGTGCCGCCAGTCGCTCGAAGGGATTACCCGCATGTCTTCCGTCATATCGTTGGATAAGCTCGACAGTTAACATTCTCCATGTTAGCTGCGGTTGTCGTTGTCGAAGCCAACGGAACCAGTGAAAGGCGTGGCCCTCCATGCTTATCATGGCGAGGGTGATTTTCTGATTTTCTTCTATCTGATTCATCTCAAAAAATTTCTGCCCTTGTGATCCAACCGATTGCGTCCGATCCATCGAAGGTGGGAATTTCAATTTTCTGAGGCAGAGAAGTCGCATTAGAAGAGAAACTAGAGGAATTAGAGGCAGTTACCTTCGGTGGTGCAGTGGCAGTATGGACCGAGAGGGGAGATACGGGGTCTGGTTCATCTGCAACAATTGCCTTTGTCTTTAATAGAGGCAGCAAGGTTGGCCATGGTGGCCTCTAAGCATGAAAAATGCTCATCAAATTTTCTGTCCAGTGTCTTGCAGATTTCAGTGTGTTGATTCTCCAATTTTGCCTCGAGTGCTGTGACCGTTCTCTCCAACGATTCAACCTAGGGCTCCATTCAGGTTCGTGGCATGAACAGGAAGAAAACGAAGGAAGGCCGGCAGTGTCGGACCAATTTGTTGGAGGAAGAACATGATCTTTTATAAAGTCAATAAGAAACAGTACAACTATGGTTTCAAGAAACAGAATGACAAGAACACCGGGAGACAAATCTCCAGACCAAGCCTAAAGGCCGAATAAAGCTATTTGGTAAAGTCTGGGATATCTGTCCTTCACATTCTAGTTCTATTTATAGTCTCCAGTCGTCGGAATTATAGATGATTATGATCTCTTAATACAGGTGATTGCGATCCCATGATATTGTTCTTCCTTATTTGGTTGAGTCCACTTTCTTCTGCAGGTATACATCCTGAATATCTGCCCCCTTGATTGACCGAATTGATTTCCTTTGCAGATTGTGATCCCTTATTATAGGTGATTGCGATCCCATGATATTGTTCTTCCTTACTTGGTTGATCCACTCTCTCTGCGGGTATACACCATGAATATCTGCTGCCCTTGATTGATTGAATTGATTTCCTCATTTGCAGCCTGATAGCCTCTATTTAATTGAGCTTGATTGATTCCCTGACTTGTGGGTGTAACATATGTGTCATTGCTGGAGCATTTGGAGTTGCTGACGCTCATGTTAAAGGGGGGATGATTGGTGATTTGTCCTAGATGTGCCCAGAATTTATTCAAGTTGGATGTTGGAAAATGACATCCTACTCAGACTTTTAAATTTTCATCGGACGGTATAGTCATATGTGTGAGCTTTTTTTTTCTTTTATTTGTTTATTTAAATCAATGTGGAACTGCAGTCCTTCTTGGCTGGATTGGCTACGGCAGGGGCACTAATCTCTGCTTTGAGGTTAATTACAAATGTAGGTTCTGAGAGCACCCAAGATGGCCTGTGCAAGGGAGCCCATATGTGAAAATATCACTTTTATATGCTTTAGGGTTGATGTTAGCACTGAAGTATAATATTTACAGGGGACTGTATTTTGGACTTCTAAAGGAAATGATACGTACACCTGGGATGACTGAGAGCTTTGACACCTGGATATATTGTACTATTCTCCTCTATTTAATCTCCGATCTCCCTTGTCACCAGCATGTGCTTGAATTGGTATACAGATTAACACATAGAATGTCTGTATGCGTATGTGAATGGGATGGCTTGTTGATGTATTCTAAAGCAGCACTTGCTTAAAGTTCCTTTTTGAGTTTTGATGGTTGAAGCTCCCAGCTTCTCATTGGATATTAAAGTAGCAATTTGCAGTTGTTTAAACATACAAGAATATGCCTCAGATTGATTTCAATGTGCACACTACCATGGCTGTTACCTAGGCTTGATAAAGAGCATCAAATGACCGTTTATAATGTCCTTCAGATAATGAGCCCTGCTTTGTGCTATTGGTCTCTTTCTGAGACCTGGTAAACCAGTATCATGAATACTGGATTTACACACCTGCTAATTCTCATATAAATTATTATCCCTAGTATTTTTCATAGTAAATATGAATCTTTAGTATTTTTCTAAGCATCACTTCTAATTTCTTCTTGCGGTGATGTTCCTTGCAATTTCAGTATTTTCTAGCTACTATATAGTCTTCTCTATGTGTTTATCTTCCCTAAATTGCCGATTGTGAAGTATCATCGTTCAAAAGCAGCTTCAGAAGGATCTGTGACAGTTTCCTCTGACTTCGTGCTGTTGGCTTTCAAAAGTAGCATAGTCAAGTCGATATCTTGCTGTCAGTTTTACAACAATTCAAGTTCTTAAACATTTAAAGTGCTTTTTTTTTTTGAAAAAGCAAAGATAGGTCTTCTTATTTATGTATATTTTGTTGCAGGATGAGGAGGACCAAAAACTTTCAAAGTGTTTGACCAACAAGCAGTTGTTATTAGAAAACATCGACTATGTGATTCATATTTTATCTGACATATGTTTTGACCTGATCAATTTTTCCTTGATTCTTTTCTGAGCATACTGGGTAGGTTAGTGTTCTTGTTGGCGGACTATTATGTTCTATTATGTTTTTAGATTCTTTATATTTTTTCATAGTGTGATCCATGTTTGCATAGTAATTTAGTGATAGCTTTTTAACTTGTCAAACCCTGATTTAATGTTGTTCCTTTCCTATCTTTCAAGTTGTAGATCAAAATAGAAGTAGAGATCAAAGATTCTACTCATTGTGACTAACTGACAATGTGCATCATTAATTTGGTTTTCATTCAGGTATGCACTTCTCTTGATTGCGATGTATAATGTGTGGGACCTCATAGGGAGATATGTGCCTCTTTTGACATGGGTTAAATTGACAACAAGGAAAGGTCTGATGGTTGCAATTCTTTCACGTATCTTGCTCATCCCGGCTTCACAGTGAAGTATGGAGAACTAGAATGGATGATCATGTTAACATCATTCTTTGGACTAGGCCTTCCTGTCTGTGTTCTTACTGCGGCGCCCAAAGGATACAATGCTAGTGAACTTGACCTCAATATTATATCTATTAGTAGTAATCAAATATTATTGTAGGCAATTTTTTAATCCTGTGATATGAGTGTTTTGATTGTGTAGGGCCCGAGCATCATGCATTTAGGAACTTGCTTGTGCCCTCTCCTAGCAGGCATATTCTCAGTAGTTGGTCCCGATTGGTTCTGGCTCATAGGGAAGGGCGGGTGATGCTGTTGCACCGACAGCTCAAGTCTATGCTCTACCGCTTATTTACATGCACAGATAAAATTTGACCTTCAGTTTTTATTCTGTATGTTTATATCATCTATTTTAGACCATAGAATTGAAAGTGTTCTTTCGAGCTCGATTGAATTAGAATTGTGCTTGGTCTTGACTTCATTATTTTTACGGAGGGTGTATTTGGTTATACTTTATGATTTTAATTTTAAAAATATTTTTATTTTTTAATTTTATTATTGAATAAAATAAAAAATAAAAATATGTTTGATAACTATGTTGCTATAAAGCAAAAAACAACGTTTGGAGATGGTAGGTAAAAAGCTCAATGAGAGATAAGGGTTCAAGAAAAGAGAGAGAAAGGGTGGGGAGGTGAAGAGCTCGACGAGGGAGAAGGTTCGTTCTTTACTTTTTGTTTGGCGTTTTAGATGTGGAGAAGCAAA
>KE504773.1:748488-761245 GCA_000441515.1 Elaeis oleifera | reverse complement strand
ACCATATATTTAATATTTTTTCCTCCTAATTGGTAAATTATTAGTTGAAGGGCTTCTGAAATACATGGTAGGGCCCATGGATAATTTATTAGTTAGGAGGAGGAAGGTATTAAATAAGGAGGAAACAAGAATTAAATTATTAAATACATTTGTTGTCATTAAATACATTAATCATCAAACGAAGGAAGCGTTGAATACATGTGTTGTCACTGAAAAAAATAAATAAACAGGGACAAAATGGTTAAATTATTTGTGGAATCAGGTCCAACCGGTAATTTTTCATAGAGTGGGCCTCTCCAATAATTGCACCCCCAGCCCGATGTCCACACTGATCGCATGAAACCCTGCTGGGATCGGCGTTAACGGCGAATTGGGAACTTTGGATTCGTCAATAGAGAAATGATCCGAGCGTCTAAAGATCTTTATTGTAATCATAGTCTTTGTTATGTTTCTTTTGGGATCCTTCCAACGTGCTAGCTGTTCGACTCTTGTTTCTTTGCATTAAAATAGGAATCCTCCAGTTGTCCTTCCCCTTTGGCTGGCTAGGAATCCTGTTTCAAGTAGGATTCCAGAATCTCCTCCCCCCTCCCCACACGGCGTTTTAAAGCGCTGCTTTTTTTCTGATCCCTGTCCTTTTCTCTTTAGTTGATCCCATTTGGCTGGATAAGACTTTTTAATTTAAGAAAGATTTTTGAATCACTTAGCGTTTCAAATCCCGGACGCAATCTTCCACCCTCTCCAAGAGTATGCTTCCTTATCTCTCCTTTCTTCCCGCTTGACTGTTTGCTGCCTTGTCCCATGAACCTTTGGTATTTACTTTCTCTTCTTTGTTTTTTTTTCTTTTCTGAATTGTTTTTGGTCTCCTTGGATTGCCACTGTGAGCATGTTTCTGTGCTGAGAAACCTCTGTTTTGCAACAAAAGATTGTGTTGCTGTTTGTTTTAGGTGTGTCTCGTTTGGTTCCCTGGTGTTTTTGTATGAGTTCTCGAATCTTGTGAAGAAGAGAGACTGGGTTTGATCTGGGTTCTTGAGCGGCCGCAGTGGCATAGAGATACGGTATTTACTCCTTCGGTGTCGGAGAGATTGATGAGGTTTCTGATCTCCTTTGTTCTTCCATCTCATCTCTTCATTTAGGTGTTTGAGTCTTTATGTGTGATAAAGTTCTTGAAGTATGGGCAGGCTTCTGTCTCGAGAATCCTCTGATATGTAAAGTTCATGATCGTTTATTTGGTTGCCGGTGTGCGGTGATGTTCCTTGGTTTCAGGGGTCAGATTACAGAAGGAGATTAGATGTGATATAAGTATGGATTGGAGTAAAGTTCAGTTCCTCAACCATCTTTATTTGGTTCAATCAGAAGATTGATACAAAAAATTTCTGCTATTTTTTTATTTGTCGTGGGTCCTTCAACCTGTCAATCATATTCTTGTAGGGTTGCTTCAGACTCCTTTCGTATCTTTGGTTTTAAAATCTAGGGTTTCTTTGCAAACATCCCCTGATTTTAGTGCAAGATGGAATAAGACGTGTCCCGGATTATTGAGTGGGCTCGAACCTTCACATATTTCCATGCATATTTATTAGGAAATATATATTGTCTAAGGCGCATTGTCCATTATTTTTTCTCAACTTATTTTATGGTAAAGGGCCTTTTTCCAGCTGGTATCTTTTTAATTGACAAAACATTTGTCTTATTTGTAGTTTATGAATCCTCTTATCAGTGTGGCATCTTAGGATTTTGACTTTGCTTTAAGTTTTCCTCCAAGAATCTTTTTGCTACAAGGAGCCTTTCAATTCCAAGACCAACATATTTTTTTTATCTCTGAATGTATAATTCCTTTGGTGTTTCTTTTCCTCTTTTCTGCATGTGTTTATCTCTGATAATCAAAACTCTGATTGGTGTACTATGCATGAAATTTTGATTCATTTTATTGTGTATGTTGATATTATAGTGATCGAAGTGCATGAGGAACTTAAATATAAAGAAGCTTTCTGAGTGAAGTTGGACTAGTGTTATGAATAATGACTAATGTGACGAATAATGACTTGATTATTCTTCTTTTTAGTTCAGAGACAGTTCTGGTGATATTTTTCTTTTGGACATTGATATTAATCTGCTTTCACATTCTTTACTTTGGTGTGGAGCATATATGCATCCCTTTTAGGAGGTTACCCTAACCAGTATTTCTAAGTTATTTAATTTGATATTATAGGATGGGGGATGTAATTTCAGATGCTGATCTGCCTGTTGACTAGTGATTGCTGATATAGTTACTAGTGTTATATTTTCCTCAGATTGAGAGAGAGAGAGAACAAATGGCTGGGTAGAAGAAAGGCATACATATGAAGTAGAGTTCCTGCCAAAGTTTATGCAAGAATACTTTATATAAATCTAAAGCATAAAATTGGATGATTTCTATTCTATGGAAGAATGTATGATCATATTGACCTTTGATGTCTTGGCATCATTGTGATCCTTCTTGTTGCTTTATGCATAATGCTGCTAGAATACATTGACGTTTTTATTTATAGCTTTTATAGTTTTGTCAATTTTTTTTAGAATGTAAATTATCAACTTTATGAGCATGCTCATTAGTTAAGTGTATGAAATTTGCATCATTTTATCACCAGCAGCATGTGGGTTTTGATTAGCTTTGTTTGTTGCAAGCTTCTTGAACGGGAGATAGTTATCTAGCCCTTGTTTCTTCTCAATCTGCCACATCATGCGATCAGAAAGTTATGCCATGTTGTTATAATTTTTTGCTCTTTTCTTCTTTTGTTGCTTTTGAAGGAGTGGGTGAAGGGGATCGATCATGAGTTACCAGACTGAAGCCGGTGAAGTCAGTAGACATGAGGTGCTTTATCTAACCCTCAAGTTTCTGTTAAGTAGTTACTGGAGACTTCTACTCCAAAAGAAGTGGAAGCAATGTGCAGTTCAGTGATTGTTCTGTAGAAACGACTAATATCTTTCGACAAATGAACAGGGAAAGTACATGGCAATGATCATCTGCTGGCTCCTAGGAAATGGATCCCTTGTCGCATGGAATAGCATGTTAACAATTGAAGATTACTATTCTAACCTCTTCCCAGTAAGCACCTATTCCCTTTTTCACCATCATCTTGTGGCATTCTGTCACTAGTGTCTTTTTGTGTCATTCTAGCTCTGTAATAATACTCATTTGTATGCACTGTGTTCTGTTTCTATCCTGTTTGTGCTATACTGTATTCCAGAAACTACCTTGGTGGGAGATACCTGCCAATTTGTTGATATTTGTTGTTTTGATCAATTTAATGGGATTTTGATTTTATGTTCCCTTGAATCAGTTCTGATTGGGCATCCTTGTCATGTATGGTATCATGTTATGCTATCCTAAATTGTTTTACATTGTATAATGTGTTCACAGGTATGTATGTGTGGTGGTCATAAAAAGTTGGATGTGGGTATTGCATTGCAAGTTGTCAGAAGAAGTAATAACAAGACAGGAAATTAACTAATATTCAGAATTAAATCCTAGGATTTAAGCTATGACTTTGAATAAAATCAAATTCGCTGTGATGTATGTACATAACTTTCCAGCTTTACTTTGATTTAGCATATAATTTTTCCAGCTTTACTTTAATGTAGCATATCAGAACCAAAAGTTTAGTGCTTTGACATATATTGTTGGGGATGACATACGGATTACGAGCTTTATTTAGTTTGAAGACAGGAAGGAATGCTATTTATTGGCAAATTAAATTATTCTTTTCATTGCCAGGAATACACAAGAGGAATATGTCCTGATAATTTATGCTAGCATTATTTATGCAAGAGATGGCGCAAGCTGTTAGTTGATGTGGAACAATTCCTCATTGTATCACTCTAGCAGTCATATGTGATTTAGATTATTGTGATGATATTTAAGGACTGCATGCTTGTGCTTAACTTGTCCATTTCTGCTTCTCATCTGTAGAATTAAGCTACACCTCTAGCACATTGCCACTCTATGTTCTGATAATGAATGCAGCTGAGTATAATCCCATGAAGGCAGGGTCAGCTGTGGGGAATCTCTGTAGAAATGGTCAGAATAGGTTCTAATATTTGTTGCTAAACTGAATTCAACATTCAATAAATTGTGCTATTAAACCAAACTTTATCCAACTTGGTGACAAGGGGAGCTTCCCAAAGTGAAGTTTTACCTCAAGCCATCAACTAATTTGTGTAATGAAGCTGAAATCATCTCATTCAGGAATAATATTTATATTTCTAATTAGACTTTGTTGTTGTGTTGTTATGCTCAAATATGTGTTTTTTGGCACCCTAGCATAATATACTGTAGGAAGTACTGATGCAAAGTTTCTGATCAATGAGCGATGGATGAACTCTTGAATGAATTGCCTGAAGATTTCTCCTATTGCAGAGGTACCACCCCACAAGAGTACTTACACTTGTTTATCAACCTTTTGCGCTTGGGACACTTGCAATACTAACATATAATGAAGCAAAGCTCAACACCAGAAACGCAACCTAATTGGATATACTCTGTTCTTCCTAAGTTCTCTGCTCCTAATTGTGGTAAGTATCTCTATTATTTTGAAATTATGTAAATATGATCTTTCCTCAAATTTTAAGTGGTTAATGACATAGGACGTTTCAATCGTAGTTGGATGTGGCAACAGCTGGAAAAGGTGGGATTGGAGTCTTTATAGGTATATGTGCCATCAGTGGAGCATTTGGAGTCGCTGATGCTCACGTTCAGGGGGGCATGGTTGGTGATCTGTTCTTGATGTGCTCAGAATTCAATCAGGTAATGCTTCTACAAATTACTTTTTCAAATTTTAATTTTCATATGGAGCAGTATTCTCACATTCATGACCCTTTTCTTTCTTGTGAAACTGCAGTCCTTTTTGGCTGGCTTGGCTGCATCTGGAGCACTAACCTCTGCTTTGAGATTAATAACAAAGGCCGCTTTTGAGAACAGCCAAGACGGTCTTCGCAAGGGAGCCAGTGCGTATAGACTTTAGCAGATCTTTAGTGATGATAAGTAGAGAATATACTTTCATTTTCATTTATACTATAATATTTAGACCATTTGGCTGTGCAAACTGAAACTTGAATTTTGTCAGAAGTTTAAATTATATGATGCACTCTGATTATTTTCCCACCACATACTCTAATGACCCAAAAGTTATTTTTTCAATCAATTCCTTGATTATTATTTGCCTTCTGAGTATGTTAATTAAATCCTCACCTTCTATTGGAGTAACAACTGTAATCGTCTAAGCATTCAAAGTAACGTCAGATTAATTGCAGCTCACATACTATTGAAAGTACTTTCTTAAGATTTATAAGTAGGACACCAAATGATTCATGTGTCCATCAGAATGAACCCTGCAATCCACAGAAATCTCTCAATGAGATATCCTGCACCCATATCATGAATTGATCGTTGATTGTATCGGCTAATTATCATTTCAATTCCGGTCTCTCCTAGTATTTTGACAGGAAAAGGTTGACATGTATCTTCAGGAATGTTAAAATAATTGTTATTTCTGACTTCCCCTTGCAGTGATGTTCTTTGCAATCTCAGCATTCTTTGAGCTACTCTGTGTGCTATTGTATGCATTCATCTTCCCCAAGGTGCCGATTGTGAAGTACTACCGTTTAAAAGCAGCTTCAGAAGGATCTATGACAGTTTCTGCTGATCTTGCTGCTGCTGGCGTCCAAAAGCAACGGCATCAAGGAGTCTGTATCTTGTTGAGAATTTCACGGCTATTCAAAACCTTTAATTTGCAGATTGGTTTTCTTAGAACAAAAAATTGTTCCCACATTAAAGTAAATATTTCTTGCAGGCTGAAGAGGACCCTAAACTCTTTGAGCGTTTGACAAACAAGCAATTGTTATTGCAAAATACAGATTATGCACTTGATGTATATCTGATATATGTTTTGACATTGTCAATTTTCCCTGGATTCTTGTCTGAGGATACCGGGTCCCACAGCTTGGGTTCATGGTAAGTGTTTGTGTCAGTAGTCTATCATGATCTGTCAATATATTCAATTTGTTCAGATTTGGTTATAAATGTAGTGAAATCCATGCTTGCATCGTTTGTTATAGTTTACATGCAAAACATATAGCTGTTACCTCTGAGCAGGTAGCAGGCATTTTGATATTTTCTTTTTTTCTTTTCCTTCATTTCAGCGTATTTCTGATCTCCATTTGCCTGGAAAAATATCTTTTTCTTCAGAAAGAAATTGAACAGTGAAATATTATGCTGAGTTAATGATGTTCTGTTTCGCTATCTTTTTTCAAAACCTGGAGGTCAGAACAAGGAAAATTTAAGGATCTTGTTATGTTCCATGTAGTTTATGAAATATGAAGCCTTCAAACTTTCTGTCTGCTATTGCTGACTGATGTTGCTCACTATTCATCTTGTTTGTCATTTAGGTATGCGCTTGTCTTGATTGCTATGTATAACGTGTGGGACCTCATAGGGAGATATCTACCCCTTTTAAAATGGATCAAGTTGACGTCACGGAAAGGTCTCATGGTCGCAATTCTTTTACGTTCTTACTCATTCCAGCATTCTACTTCACAGCAAAATATGGTGACCAAGGATGGATGATTATGTTGACATCGTATTTAGGACTCAGCAACGGTTACCTCACTGTCTGTGTACTTACTGCAGCCCCCAAAGGATACAAGGTCAGTAATATTCTTACCCAAAAGGAAAGAGAAATGTTAGTAAACTCCATACTGATAACATATGCAGGTTTCTGCACAGCACATCCAGTATTTTGTTTATATTATATATAAATCCTCCCTTTACCATTATCTATAAATTGATCCAGAAAATGTTAATATAAACTGCAGCAAACACCTTAAATTAGATTAACTCTAATAGATCAATGGATGGTTTTCTCAAGTGCTGGTGGGACCATTGAAATTTAGGGGTACTAGAGCTAGGCATAAAGGCCATTATTTCTTTCCCGGTATCTCTCTCAAACTTTCCTTCTATCCTTCTTCGGCCTCAAATTTGAAATTTCTGCCTTAAGCCATGGCGCTCAATATGAAAACATGATACAGACAATGGTCCAGGAGGTGACCGGCCCAGCCCGTTGCCTTGGTGCTGTTACACTTCCTATGCTTGCACATGCGGCTGTGCTGTTGCATGGTAGTATGTGCGTTCATCCATGATGAGTATCGTGCTCTTCAGGTTTCTCACATCCTCTTCATTGTTCAACTTCAGCACGACAGGAGACAATGGCAATCTCTATTGCCATGGTCGCTGCCACTGCCACCCTGTCAACTGCCTTGATAGCCCTAGGATGGTCACCTCAATCACCCCTCCACCAATATCATCACTATCACCACCCTCAATCACCCCCACATCGTCTCGACACTCGTTCATCACATCATTGTTGTGACTCATCATCAGAATCAACGCCAACAGTGCTCTCTTGCCTACCACAAAAGATGGAACCCAACCAAGGCCACAAAATCCAAAATCAAACACATTCAGAAATATGATAAGGAAGGGTGAGGTGGGATCTGTACAAAAGAAATGCTGACTTGGTCATGGAAACGAGACAGAACCAAGGATCGGGGCACTGGAAATGAAACCCGAAGTGATGGTTAGAAATTGAAAAGCTTCAATCTTGTCTTTGAATAAAGGTGCTAAAAGCCTCCATTTTTGGAAAATCTTGTCCAACTCCAGCTACACGTAGCTTACGTTTGGGAAGATCTCCACTATTTACTCCAGTGAAGCTACAAAGGCACATGAGCTCAGGGTGCCGACAGCTGCCAAACCAACCATCACCACCACTACCAATGCCTCTCGATCAACTGCAGGCATGAGGATGCAGCCACCAAGAGGTGATCTGCAGCAGGGACGAGTTTGTTATAGTGTTCAGGGACCCTGGTTGAGAGTAACCATGGGCACAATAGTCATTTATCATCTTGGATTAATTTAACTAGAGACCATGGT
Source organism: Elaeis oleifera (assembly GCA_000441515.1). Taxonomy (NCBI): domain Eukaryota; kingdom Viridiplantae; phylum Streptophyta; class Magnoliopsida; order Arecales; family Arecaceae; genus Elaeis; species Elaeis oleifera. The sequence continues at coordinate 753,285 of KE504773.1, read as the reverse complement.
TAATTAGGGCAACATAGGCCAACAGAAGGGATTGCTTTTAATTAGATTGACATTTTCTGGGTTGATGTTTTACATATGATATTGATAAAAAATTGTGTGATTTGCACCAAAAAAAAAAAGAAAAAAGGCTCTAAATATTATTGCGGGGAATTATTTGAACCATGGACTGAGTAGTTTTCGTTGTGCAGGGACCTGAGCAAAATGCACTGGGAAACTTGCTTGTGCTATTCCTTCTAGCAGGTATATTCTCAGGTGTTGCTCTTGATTGGTTGTGGCTCATAGGGAAAGGCTGGTGATGCTGCAGCACTAAGAACACATGAAATCTACCTGCAACAGCTTATTGTGTAAACTAAAGCTGTTCTACAATATTTTTTATGTTATTTTATGAGTCTGAAATTATATTTCTATAGTTCTATATCACATGTGACAAGTGCATGATTTTTTGTTTCTTCCTCAAAGCATGAAACAAAATTGGAAGTGCTCTGTTGAGATTTATTGAGTTAAAATTTTCATGCTGTGTTTGACTTCGTAGCATTATTTCTTGTTAGACTTTTTGTAGCTTGCCTGAACACACAAAAGAAACTGGATGATTCATTCAAATTTAAACCAGAACAAATTGTTCATCAGATAAAACCTCCATAAACATTTCTTTGTCTATTTATAACAAGCTTGCAGGATGATAATTGATAGGCATATCTGACTGGATATCATGCAGAATATGTCATGCACAGAAATAAAAATGCAGTAGTGTCTTTGTTTTGTAAGGAGGTGGTATTTGGTGTTTACAATTACAGAGTTTTTAATATTTGGCATATTGCCTCATTGAAGTTTCATGTCTTTCCTGCATAAAAATCTCCCAAATTGATCATATATTGAAGTTCCTTTTTTTTCCCATGAGACTTGTTCTACCTCTTCATCTTCTACCCCATCTTCAAGCCTTTGTAGCTCTTTAATGTAGATTTCCCAACTTAATGTTATCAAAGTTTGTTTTTACTACTAAATGCTAAAATTAGTTTGCGACATGCTCAATGTGTAGAAATATGGATTTCAATCAATCACTAATTAAAGTTACTCTTGAATTTTATGGGCTGAAACCGCCTTACAATTGAGCTAATTCTTTTATAATCCGCTGGATAAACCTTTGTCACCCTCTTTCTGTCTGGTCAAACATCTCAGGCGCAAACTAGATTTACGCTAAACTTCATTTTTTTTTAAAAAAAAAATACCTTCAAGTACACTAAATAAGCTGCAAATAGATGCATCCAATCCTCGACTAAGAGTTTCCCAATCATTCTATCCTGGAAGTCTTTGTTTCTATTTTTTTTTCTGTTGCCAACGATCTGGAAAGTGTTACCTGTTACCACATACTATAACTTAAATTTTAGTTCTATTTTTTCGACATCAATGGAGATGATCAATCAAAACTCTGAACATTTCGAGACCTTGTGAGTATTGAAATTTCTTAGACCTCATGAGAAACATCTGATTTCAGTTGGAAGTAGAAATTATGTTAAATAGTGGACAGTTATTCCAGCCTTATTTCTCTAGCGGGTTTGTCTCGAGCATGTCTTAGAGAAACCACATCAAACTAAGCAACTCTCTCCTAGCAGTCAGATGCCTGACATGGTTGTACCCTCTGCAGTGACTTTTAACATACCAAGACATTTCTCCACAAACAACACTTTTCATCTTCCATCAAGAAATTCCTGTTATCTTCCATCTCTTCCTTCCACTCCAGCAAATCTTTTGGAGGAAGGCAACCTTGTCTGTAATTTTCACTTCAAGCTTCAGATGGTTGGTAAGAAGATATTCAAGTTGAAAGAACACGTTACTCCCTGCTGAATCAAGCACAAACATGCAATCTCCTCTTCAAAGTCTATTCTCAAGACAACATCTGAAGAATTAGTAACATATCAAGCTAGCAGCACGCATGGTGTCCTGACAACATAAGCTTTCTTCAGCAAAAATGTAGTAAATCCAGCCCTCATTTGGAAGCCTGCCTCATTTCTTTCTTCATCTTCCTATAAATTTACCAATCAGAAGGCCATGATGGTTCAATTGGATAATAGAACATGCTTTGTTAAGTCGGACAGAAGGAAGCCACTCTTCTTCAACTTGGAAGGTGGCAGAGCTCTGCCAATCATCATTTCAAGGACCTGAATTCTTGGAGTGATCGGGGTCCTTCAAGTTCGTGAGCAAACTAAATTGAAGAAGCTGAGAAAACTGAGCATTTTGTTCTTGGCAGTTCAGGGATGTCCAGACCCTTATTGCCTTCGTAAGTAAACTGAATCGAATAAGCTGAGAAAACTGAGCATTGATACAGGACGTGATTCTGTAGCTGAAGAAGGGGAATTCAGTGAGTTTGGAGCACTCCAATAACTCAAAATAACATGGGGAGTTGTCCTACCACTATCCAGTCGAGGGAAGCTGAGGCCATCAAGGGCTGTGACCAGAACCATGCATGTCACACCGCCTGCTGAACTTGAAAAGCTAGACCTCAGATGCTTTCCAAGAACAGGGCAGCAGATTGGCTTATTCCTAGTAAACTGAGGGCCCTGAAGAAGCTGTATACATCAGGGGAGGAAGGTTATGCAATCTTGCCAGCCTGCAGAAAGAAACTGGCGTTACCTGCTGGCTGAGATAATGCGTTTGAAGTTCTTAAGTGAACTGGACATAGAAGAGTCTGAATTGCTAAAGACATCTCCACATTTAGTTTACCTCGAGATCGATAGATGTAGCAAGCTCAGATCAACTTCACAGAGGCTAAATACTAGCAGGGCCCGGTGATATGGAAGAGACTAGTTGATTGCCACACTGCTGGTGAAGCTTTTTTCCTTTTTCTTTTTTCTAAACTAGTCTGTTATAAATTTCAAACATTTTCAGTATTCAAGCATTTCTGGTATATTGTCAGAGTCATCTATTTTATTACTGATCGTATATACGAGAACATTGGGCAATAAAGATGATTCGAGCTTGTTTCCTAACTGTAGAAATGTGAATCATTATTGTGGTGTGTATAAATCATGTGAAACATACCTCAATCTTCTCCAGTTTTTTCTGATGCATCCAATACCTTGGAATCAATCCCTTCATGCACGAGCCTGACTGAATGCGTTTGGTATGTGGGAATCACATTATGCTAAACTTTGTAAAGTTAAAACCAATTAAAAGTCTTTTAATGCATGAGCAGGTAGTATTCATGCAACGACCAAATTGTCATCCAACTCCTTAATTTTGTAATGTTGCATCTTTTATTTTTTTGCACTGATCTGAGACACTCTACTATGACTTTGTACTTGATTCCCTTGACACATAAAGAGCTAGATCACCTGCTCCCTACCCGACGAGAGAGAGAGAGCTCAGTTTTTAGCAATCTATCCTATCCTATCCTCTAATACAAAGGTGTAATCCCAGCTCTTGCAATGCCCTCCGCCCCAGGGCCGGTAGCCTTGGCAGAGACACTCTTTTAGCAATCTATCCTCTAAATACAAGTGACATCATAACTTTTAGAAATATCAATTGACTATGACCCTGGAATAAGGATTAAGATTCTAAATAAGGGTCTGACAAGTGCCGTGAATAAAGGATGTAAAGACTTCACTCGCCTCTGAACATGGTTACTTCCACGGCCACTTCCAACCGTGGATAAGAAAGATCAAAGATCTTATCTTTTAGTCTACATAGTCCTCACCAGGATCTGGTCAAGTGCTTGTGCAGGGAACAGTCATCATCCAGTCAATGTTTGATCCATAATAGGCTAATGCATTTGAATGGGCAGCTCTTACTATATATGTTTGTAATGCCAAGCTGTAGCCTCTTTCTTCAGCTTAGTGATAATTATTTAACTTTTGATGCCACCAGCATTTAAATTTGTAATTTTCTGCATGTACATGAAACAAAATCAATCTTAATCTTTAGGTTGTGGCTTTGAATAACAAATTCCTATCTCTATTCATGGAGCTAATGACATCTCGCAAGGATGAAGCTAGGGAAGGAAGATCAGTTGGCCATCTGTGGAGAACATGAAAAATATCAGCTCTGGGCATAAGAGCCCATCATGGATATTGTCACGCCTCCGGCCCGAGATCGCGAGCAGAAAGTCGCGGCAATCGCCGCATATTTATTAAGAACTCTCTTCATAAGCATGCAAGGCATCTCATCACGATATCAATGCATCACAGCGGAATAAATTTAAATAATTATTATTCAACTTTAATTCAAGTTTTAAATCAAATATCTTATATCCAATAAAATTTTACTAAAATAAACAATAGATCTAAATTCAATGAAGTTGACAATGCTAAATCTCGCCTCCAAAAGCTCTGTCCCAATATTATTTTCCATGCTCGCAATTAATTATCTGAATTTGAAAAATAAAAGAAAAGAAATGAGCTAGACAGCCCAATAAATAACAAATATCTCAACTAGATATTTTAAATATTTATATAATTTTCAAGAATAATTCTATGAATAAACATAAAAATATATTTCATGCTGATTCAATGTAAATCCAATCTTTTCAAATATTCACATATTATATAATTATAAATCCGATTCGAATTAAAACACTCGTAACTCAACAGTCTCGACTATGACCAACGTTTAACCCCCATTGACGGGGTCCACTGAATACCGGTGCACAACTCCCACTGGCAGGGTCCACTAAACACCAGCGCACAACTCCCACTGGCAGGGTCTACTAAATACCAACGCACAATCCCCACTGGTAGGGTCCACTGAGTACCAACGTATAATCTCCATTGGTGGGGCCCACTGAAACATAATTAGGCTGAGAGC
>KE504773.1:690365-704175 GCA_000441515.1 Elaeis oleifera | reverse complement strand
CGGCTGGGCCGCCCGCCCGCCTGGGTCGCACATCCCACGCACCTAGGTTGCGCGTCCTGCGCTCCACTGCCTGTAGCCGCGCCGCTGCCGCCGCCGGCGGTCCTCCACCGCCTCAGATCTCGTGCCGACTTCAAAGCTCGTATCTCCTCCATCCGAGCTTCGTTTGTGATGATCTTGATCTCGTTGGACTCCATTTTCACCGCAAACTTCGCTGTGAGCTCAATATGGACTGAATCTCGAGGCATCAAATCCTAACAGCCTCACCCTCTATCGCCTCCCTCTTCCATGTCGGTGTGCGAGTTCCTCCATGCCGTCGCCTCCGCAATGCCTGCGCCGCCCCCGCTACTGCTCGCTCCACCACTCACACCGATGACGACGACCGCGATGTCCCCTTCATTCCCTCTCTCCTCCTCCTCGGAGAAAGCCCGTGATGATGATGGCTCCCCATTCCTGCACTCTGTCGGTCGTTCTCTGCACCTTCTCATCGCCGCCTTGCTCCTCTACTGTGATGGTGCCGCTCATCCTCCTTTTCTCTTCGTTCTCCTATTCATCCTCCTCTGATTATCAGAGCCAGATCTGGAGCTCGAGGAGACCAGCCACGACCTCGTTGTCGTCGGCCATCAGGAGCTTGTCTTCGGACGTGAAGATAGAAGGGCTCAACTTGAGCTCCAAGGGCGGTCGACAGCGGGGTGGTCGGGTGGAGATGGAGGCAGGGGACAATGTGGCGATTGGACGGAGGCGCAAAGCGGGAGGAGGGTGGTCGGGTGGAGATTCGGCAGGGCAGAGCTCTCAGATTTTATTTTTATTTTTTTTAAACAAGTTGTCGGGTTGGTCTTTGTCCGATTGATTTTTTTAATAAATTATTATAAACGGATAGTAAACAATTCGTATCGGATAACCAGTTTATTAAATAGGTCGGGTTTGGATTTTAAGATCTGATCTGTTTATTTAAACAAGTCGAATTCAGGTTCACAGTTTTTTGAGTCAACTCATTTTTGATCCGATCCGTTTATACCCGATCCGTCCCGATTGCCATCCCTATCAAAAATAAAAAAAAATGAGAATAAATCCAGTTCACTGTGTAGAACTATGGACAAATTGGTTGTTTTTTTTGGGTAAGGAAAAGAGCCGAAGCCATACTTAAAGTAGGATATCAAAGGTTTACAATAGCACAAAGAGTACGAGAGTGTAATCAGCTTAATCTAGTAGGAGGCTAACAGAGAATCTGAAGGTTTGTAGATGTGTTCAAAGTAGAATTGGTTGATGTGGCAAAGTCATTTGTTGGACACGTGGAAGAATTTCCTTCCAAATGATGCAAAAGTTGAGTTCTCATATTACATCATATTAAGATCCCCTCTATGCATGTATTATATCAAAGCCACGTTACTCTTGATAATGACTTACATGAGGTTTAAAGATCCTCGACATTTGCTATAAATCTAGAGTAAAAACAAAGAGAAGTTTAATATTGCTTCACATGCATGATATCATTCCTAGATCAGATATAAATTTAATTTGTTCAAGTTTATATAATAGATTCACTGTAAATATAATTTAAATAATATTTTGATTAAATTTCTTAAAGCGCTTAATATAAATGAAAATTTATATGACGTTGGGTCTAGCACACATAGTTATATGGCAAATAAAGCCTACCAAGTTAACTACAACCTAGCAGCAAAAATAGTCTCAAAATGCAACTTAAAGCATGAAAAAGTGTAATGCTGATGACAGATTTCTAGATGCTAGCATTTGCTTCGTGTTTTGTTAAATAAAAAATAGAGCTAGAACGGTAGTATTAATACCTACATTTAAGCTACAGATAGTGTCTTCTCAGACAATAACCTTATATCATTAAATTCTTAATTTTTGATGCTTGAAGTGTATAAAATGTTTTATTTTAAAATTTTATTTCCAAAAATAACCTAATTGATCTAGGTTATGCACTTAAACATTTAAATATTTTACAATTACTCTAATCAGATTTCACTTCTAAGAGTTAAAATATGCTATGTTTCTATAAAAAATTTAATTTGTTGAACTTTGAAAAATAAGTAAAGGAATACAGATATTACAGGGAACAAGTGACAAAAACAATCTGATTTAATATATTTGGGCACCAAATGCGTAAAGGAAAAAGAAAAGAAAAGAGACACTTTTAAACCAAAAGATAAAGTTAAGATATATATAACAATAAAATTAATTAAAATTTATTTTATTTTCGTAATATTTCGACAACCATATATGTGTGCATGTACAGCATTATGATTATCAAACTTTAAAATGTTAGTAAGTAGCAAATTAAAACAGTGTGCGTAAGTTATTTTTTCCATGTTGGGAGCATACAAGGTTGGATATGAATTCAAACATATGGAAAGGGAATTATATGGTCAGACGCCATACCAATCAACCCACCTCAAGTTCGCGGGCCTCATGGACTAATCTTGATGATTGACACGACACACATTGCCACATTGATGCAAATAATTCGCCCTCTGGATGGCTGTTACTACTTTAGCACGCAGATAACGTTATTTCGTGCAGCACGTTGAGTCCGACGCAACTTCGTAGTTGGTACTGGAATCTTCGAAAGGAGTCAAAGATACTTCTTGGATGATGTCACACTTGACCGCTTTACGTGTTGCCAACATACAGGTTGTACCATTGACTGTTTTGTAGCAAAGATGGGTGCGTACGTGTTGCATGTGATCATATTGTAGTCTGAGTTCCACTCCTTGTCCTGCCATTCAAACCTTCTAGAATGTTTTTTCGGACAAATTTGCACCCACTACTCATTATTGTTACACATTAACATATATATCATCGAAATTAGGGACAACGCAAATTTTTTTGTTAGCAAGCCGGAGAGCCTCAAACGGACAATAAAGTAGGATCAAAAGTTAAGCAGTCCACAAAATTAAGGGATTTAGTTATCTTTATCATGAAAACGGTAATTATCTTGGCGTATGAGAGAGAGGGGTGAGGATTGTTGCTGGGGTACCTGGGAGGGCTTTTATATAAAGGTGCAACAGCTTTTAACCAAAAAATATAAAGATACAACAGAATAATTGAGGCACACTTTTATTACAACCTTAGAACATAAAGTAGATGCCATGCATAGCACCCTCGAATGTGCACCTGGATCGTGACCGAACGTAGACCACCCCACGAAACCCACAAAAAAGCAAAAAAAAAAAGGAAAAGAAGAAAAATATAAACACTTTATGGTAGAAGTTCTAAGGAAAACCAGTTGGAGAAGAAACTTTGTTGCGTGGACCCTCGACTATTATTTCATCAGCTTTGGATTGAATGAGCTTCCATGTAGCTTCAACATGGCGCATCTCCGTCAGGGTGGTTCCAACTGCAAACGTATCATGAACATGCCGCCCACCACCGCATGCGTCATGAAAGCTCGTCCACTTGAGTTCACTTGCTCAAGTAGCCTTCTGTTCAGCACCGAAGCATCATCTCCTTCGAACCTTGGTTTAAGTCGAAAGCACACCAACGAGAATCTCCGAGGCACCACCACCTCGAACCTCTGGTCCATCGCTACCAGCCTCTCGAAGTGCTTGGCCATCGCGACGTCACTCCTTATGTGCTCCATCAGTTTCGCGACGCCATACCTCCGGATGACCACCCATAACTTCAGAGCTCGGAAGCGCCGACTCAGTGCAATCTGCCAGTCCTTATAGTCCACCACAATCTTGGCATCACTGGCTTTGTTCCTTAATATTTCAGGACAAGTAGATAGAGAATCCACCAGTGCAGAAGGGCTCCTGAGCCATAGGCAGCAGCAGTCCATATTGGTGAGGAACCACTTATGGGGATTCATGCTGATCGAGTGGGCAAGCTCCACACCATCAAAGTAATGCCGGAATTCAGGGCATATACCCGAACTACCAGCATAAGCTGCGTCAATATGATACCAAACACCATACTCGTTTGCGACTTTGCCGAGCTCTAGCAACGGATCTACGGCTCCCACAGCAGTGGTACCGACCGTGGCGCAAAGGTACAAGGGCACCAACCCTGTGGCGATGTCTGCCTCCATGGTGGACCGAACACTATCGGGAGTCAGTGCATAGCCTGATGCAGCTGTTGTGGGGATTGCCTGAAGTTGGATGGTGGGATGCCGATGAGTTTGGACGCCTTCTGGACGGTGAAATGTGTTTGATCAGAGGCATACACCACCAATTTGGTGATACCATCAGCCCCGATCTTGCTCAAGGCCCTATCGCGTGCTGCTGCTAGTGTACACACCACGGCATCGCACGTGCTGCCATGCAGCACACCACCGCCACCTTGACCACCCGAGAATAAAAATGAAGATGGGAGTTTGAGCATCTTTCCCATCCAATCCATAGCAATACCCTCAAGCTCGGTGGCAGCTGGTGATGAGATCCAATTGAATCCCACCACGTTCAGGCCGGAGCAAAGCATCTCACCGAGAAACCCGGCAGTGCTGGCGTTGGCTTGAAAGTAGGCATAAAAGTTCGGGCTCTGCCAATGGGTTAGACCAGGGATGATGTCCTCGCGGATATCTTCCAGGATGGCATCAATGGACTGGGGGAGATAAGGAGCTGAATCAGGGAGACGCTTGCTAAGATATCCCGGCTCTACTTGGCTTCGAACCGGTAATTGCTCGATGTCTCGATAATAGTCGGCTATAAAGTCGACCACAACACGAGACTCACTGGCGAGGACATCAGGGTCTAGAAGGTGGAGGATGTCTAGCGGTAGACTGCCCATCCGGGTTGGCGGAGAGAGTTGGAAGGTACTGGGATTTTGTCTAGCTATCAAGAGAAACCGGTGGAGATCTAGTTTGTTCAGTTTCTGGTAGCAAAATGTTTATAGGACAGAGGAGGGAAGTGATCGTGGGGATCGATGGGTTGGGTGCTACATGTGGAGGAGGGGAATTAAAAGAGTTATTTATAGAGAACGAAAGGAGGAAGGAGTAGAGGGTGCATGCAATGAGCTCAAGAGAAGTTAGGTGGCGGCATGCAACCGTTGTGGTCGCATGTGGGGAGAGATGGTTCCCGGGTCCTGCGGGGCGAAGTCTCGGGACCCACAAAAAAAAAAAAAAGGGTTTCCATTGACCGACTTGGTGACCAGCTTCAGGTTGACGGGCCCAGAAGCCACCACCTAACACCGTGGGGTTGGTGCCGACCGGAGAATTCCACGAAGCCATGAGACATACGGACGGCGATTGTATCTTTCGCAAGAAAGAAGGATTCAGCTTCCTTCGCACGAATCCACCGTTGGATCGCGCACCAGGGCCAGCGCCATGGCGTTCGAAATGCTTTGATAGCTGTGCAGGGAGAGATCCAACGGTCGAAGTGCGAAAGAACATAGATCATTCATTCGTGCCAAAGATGCAACCCAAACGGTTTCGTGGAAAACATGAACTGCTGCGAACTTCCCGGTTACTGTTGTACCGCGCCCGGCCTGCCTCGCGTAACACGATCAGAGTGTCACCTGGCAAGCCGAAGACGTTAGGTAAGAGTTTGGTCTGGTGGGCCGGGTTTGTCCTCTAGGCTGGAGAGTTTTTCTAGAAATAAACTACTTTGATATTTAGTTGGAGGGACAAGTGCAGGAATAAATTTCTCTTATTTTATGGAGCAGTATTTATATTTCAACATTTTAGCAGAATAAAAATTACCTAAATAAGTAACCTTATTCATGTACTAGCCTTAGAGAAGGCTAGAGTTATTTTGATCTATAAAATGGAACAACAGTATAGCTTCTTGTATTTTTTGGTGGGTCTACCATAATCAGGATATCTATAACTACTATGAGCATAAAAAATTTTGTCGAATTTTTTAGTAAACAAATATTTCCTTTACCAAACAATCAAATGTTACGTATGAATTTTTATGTGTAATTTTTTCATGAAATATGATTGTATTTCAAATTTACGGTTGCAAGTTTGTGATCCAAGTTATCATATTATCATGCAATAATAGAGGGACATGTTTTGATTCAAATGGACCCCAATAATTATCAAATGACATCCTTACCCAACCTTAATATCCCATAGGAAAACAATGACGATGATGATAAGAGTTAAATAGAAACATTTTCCGGCAACTAAAAAATCCATACCAACTTAGAATATAGAGTATTTAGTCCTGAATACTTCAGAAAAAAATAAATAATTAAGGCCCTCTCTAAATGAAAATCTACATCATTAGTAATGATTTGCAATATTTAAAATGCTTAATAACTGAAATTTCTTATTTTCATTTGGAGACCTTTCATCTATATATATAACCAAAAGATAAATAGTAAAAATGTGCTATAGACCATATAAGTTGTATATTCAAATAATTGAAATTGATCAAAATATTTTAAATCTCATATAGATCAATATTCTGTTAATTTGGATATTTTTAGATCATAGATCCAATCAGTACATAGCATCATGATATCATCAAAGTTATCCCTTTCGTCTATTAAATGTTTAGATGAAAAAGTTAAAATATGTAATTGAGTTTAAATAATCTCCAAGATATTTCTACGACAAGTAGGGTCTATTGTGGATATTGAAAATCACCGTTGAAAGAAATGCCAAAATAGAGTTTAAGCAATGTTTTTCTAATATTGTCAGAAGTATCATTTAAGCCTCCTCCATTCTAAGTTTAAGAAATGTTTCCAATAAAGATTGGTGTAGATCATAAGTTATTTCAATGTTTGTCATAAATATTGCTTTTCAACTTTATGTCTAATATATGAAAACATTGCTCAACATGAAATGACCTTTCTAATTTCCAAAATTTGATGATATTTTTAACTATTATATATTTTACTGTTCTATTATGATGTTTACAAACATCACCAAATATGCTGCGCATGCCTAGCTGGCTCATTATAACACTTACAACTATTCTTTATCTTCCATTCACAACAGTTATGACCGTCACATAAACTAATTTATCTACAACTTTTGCTATGTTTATGAGGCTCACTATCAGATATGATCCTTATCTCTTATGAAACTTGATGAGATTAATCTGATTGAAATTATACAACTTAATCCATATCTTAATCACATGATAACATGTGACCATGGTACACCATGCACAATATTCCATACGATCATAACTCATTGATTGGGTTGTTCAGATAGTTCATATCCGTGTTTCTAATTGACCCAGTTTAATGATTGTAATTAACGAAACCCATATGATGAAGTGAAATTCGAACAGTTGAAGGCATTTTGATCATTTCCTAATAGGTTAGGGCCAAATATCTAAAACACCTAGGCTTGAAAATATATGCGATCGAGTAACCAGCTAAATTTTAAAATTCAACCATCAAACATGTCAGAAAGCATGCAGAGTAGATATGATAGAAATAATAATTTTCATTATGATGATAGTTTCACTAAAAGATTAGCTTGAATCATCCCCTACTCAAGAATCCAAAAGCAAGTTCCCAAAAAAAGCACGAAAAAAACCGAGGATCCAGTACGAAAAGACACAAACCAATTCAAGAAAGCCGAGAGAGTTGGAAACCTGTACCAGTTACCAGATTGGAGGTGTTCTTGAGCGGGCTTTCATGGCTTATAAAAGGGGAGCAGGGGATTTCGAACGGTGGTAAAAAGTAGAGAACTAAAGAGATAAACAAAGAGAGAGAAAGAAACAAGAAGTGGAAGGATTGGAATTATACTCACTTGGGGAAGGTTTTGAATGTAGTTCATGGCTTACATCAAAAAAGAATGCAGTTCATGGCCGAACAAATCTCAAGTAGAGTCCGAAGAAAAGAAGAAACGTAGAGAACGAGAGAGTGAGAGTAGTAGTAGACCTAGGATGAGATTTTTTTTTTTTTTTTTTTTGTTCTTGTAATTTCTTTACTTTATGAACTCTACAGCATTTTTTATGACAAGGCATGCTTGATTTTTCTATCAATTTTATAACTTTTCTGAAATCTAGACACTAATCTCTCCAAATCCTTTTAATAGTAGAAGATAGACATAGGCATGTGCTCTGTATTAAGGGGACTCTTTACGAAACTTGCTTGCTTGATTGAATGCTTTTAATATCTTTTTAAGCTATAGATGGTCACACTAAAAAGATATCATTTTCTATATGAGGATGACGAGTATTAATCTTATATCGGTTGTTTGTTAGGAAGATGTTGGTTACTTGTATAGGACCACAGAACCTAAATAATAAATTCTGGGTAGTCTTTTTGGGTGAAGTTTTGGGCCGTTACATTCCAAATAATACAGTAGGGTGATTCTTCCAAATTCAAGGATGGAAGGGCTTCTGGAATTCATGGGGATATGGATCATTACAGAGAGTAAGGAACTTTCTTACCGGGCATGCCAGTTGGGTGTTAAAATTCCTCCTTATTCCTCTTTCCACCAGCATTCTGTGATCCTTATACTTCCATCTTATTCTTCTTCAAGTATCCCCTGCGAAGGAGAGATTGTTCAGAGTCTTCCTTTATTTCACAACCTCAAGCATCTGAGAGCAAGCACTTCACTTGACAGAAATGGCGTTGCTGCAATAACTAGCCTGCAAAAGTGCTCGCCTGATCAAGAATCTCTGGTGATTGATCAAGATGAGGTAGCAAAAGGACTGAGAAAATCCATTGCTTCCTTGGTAATTTCAAACAGATTTTGATTCATGATATTCACTTTTGAGCAGGTGCCAAAGAATTTGTGCATGGAAGGAGGTTCCATATCCCATATGCCAGATTCAGCTCGTCTATGTCACCTTGGGGCGGTTTAGATCAGTATCTTTGGTGCATCTGAAAATGAACCAAGGCTTTGTGAAACTTTTGTCTGGTAACATATTTTCAGCTGAAGTAGTTACTGTAGTTCCATCAAAGAAGACTGAGAATCAGATGACAATGTGAGCAGATGGAAGCATTAATATGACTACTCAACATGAAAAGATCCAAGGACTGCTAATTACATGCTTCTATGCTATTACATGCTTGTCGTCAATAATCAGCTTTTGCTTATAGTTTTGTTGCAGAAACCCTATGAGGAATTTTGGTAATTATATCTTGTGAAGTAATGTTTGCCCTCGTGTTGCTGCTTTAAAATAGCAGAGAGACCAGCAAAAGATCAATTGCAGACATGTAATATGGCTTTTGTTCTTTGATAGGTCTTCCCTTTGAACATCTCGCAAAAGCTATGATCCTAATAGCTGCAAATGGATACTTGATCAACATTTCTCGAAAAATATAAACAAGGAATTCTTGATCAATATCACACTGCTTGAGATATTGGTCACAGGTGCAGGAGACCAAGTTTCGATATATTTTCTGCTGATGTATGTAAACATAAGGGCATGGATCGAGTGTCCTAAAACACCCTCTGTTAATGCATCACAAATTAATTCTATTGCTTCTCGGGCACCCCTATCACCAGAGTCATTACTACAATTGTTGTGGGTAAGTCCTTTATTTTGTTCATTTATTGGTTTCTTTGGGGTGAGGGCCGGACTAAAAGCCACCTGCAAGACTGAGGTAGCTAATGAAAAATAAAAACAGTGGGAAAAGAGAAAGTTTAAATGAAAAACCTGACAACTATCAAATAATATCGCTACAAAAACCTTAACACTGAGCTCACTCCAGATTCTTCAGAATCGGCAAAGACTAAAATGAAAATTATTTTGGTCAAATTAGAAAATAGTCTAGCTTACATATACCTTGCCCTGATTTGAGCAAGTTCTTCCATTTCTGGGAGGCTTTACAAAATTATAATAAGGTAGTCAAAATAAGACACTGTAGAATACATACAATGCCACTGAATACAAGTAATTTGGCGTCCTAACCTATGGCTTGCAGTACTAATTGCCCTAACCATGGCTCAGTGTCAAGCTTCTGTTCCATACATGGCAGCAGAATTTGGACACAAAGGCTTTGAACTAAAGTTTGGTTTTAATGCGCTCACTTGACTTCTAAAGAAGATGTGAAAGGCCCAAACGTTGTCATCTTGTATCACTGTCTTCTGATAAACTTTTATCTTGCTGTCCGCCTTAGAATTTGGACTTACAGAGCTGCAATCTGCATTGAGACATCAGATTTTCCTGCCTCTGATCTCACATATTTAACTGTATATAAAGATTTTCAATGATGGCTATCTGGCATGGCATGGCAAATACTATCATATATATATATATATAAATACTTAACTACGCATAAGCTATTCTAATGTGGTATTTCATATATATATATATGGTCAATGCAATATATGAAATTTATGTTTTTAAAATAAGATATATTCTCTGTAGAAGAAAAATATTTTATCGAAAAGAAAATCTTTTCACGAACGAAAGGAATCCAAGGTGGCGGAAATGTAAGTATCCATTTCATTGCCGCAACGTGCAGACAGCTCCGTAGCACCATCATGCAAGACAAAACTTTCCATTTTCTCACGAACTTATTCCTGCTTCCGCTACAAGCTTTCCCACCCCGACCGATACCTCTACCACTGCACATTTTGAGAACAAATACGAAGCAACTTTCGGTCGTCTTTATACCATAATTTATTATTTAATTAACTAGAGAAGTATTATTTAACTAGCTAGACATGCATGCAGATATTGACATGCATGCAGATATGACTTTGGTATTTGTTAAGCAAAAGCATGCTTATGTACAAGATTGTCTGTGTACCTAAAATTGAGCATCATGAGACAAGACAGGGCACACATAAAGTAAAAAAAAAATTTTAGAAGTAGTCTAAGTGGAGTCTTTAGTTGAAGCGCCTGCTATCAAGAGGTACTTAGTTTGTGATTGAAATCAAAATCGAAAACAATCGAAATAAGAATGGGAATGATCAAATCTTCTAAAATATTTGATTTATGATCGGATTCAGAATCGGAATGGATAATTCTCATTGTCGATGTTTGATTCATTTAAAGATAAGAATCGGAATAAAATCTTATTTTGGGCATAATCGCTTATTTTAAGCCAAAAAGTTGACTCAAATATCTGATTAACTACAGCAGTGATCCAAATTTACAAAACTAATAAATCCAGCCCTCTCTTGTTTACCACAAAAGAAAAAATCTAGTCCCTCCTTACAAATAAATAAGGATGGCCCACAACCTCCCTTTTTAAGTCAAAAAATAATAAATTTAGTCCCAAAACTTTTGAAAATATAAATCAAAATAAATTTTATATAACATTAGAAATTTTTAAATAAGAGATGAAATATTTTATGAAATAAAATATAAAATATAAATAATTTTATGAAAAATAAAAAAGAACATGAAAGAAAAATAGAAAAATAGAAAAAAATGAAAGAAAAAAAAGGGAGGTGAAGGAAGGAAGGCACGCACCCCCCCCCCCACCGCTTCATCTCCACCGTAGACCGCCCTCCTCCCACGATCGCGTCGCCCCTGCTGTGGCCCTGCCCCACCACCATCTGCGCCGCACCTACCATCCACATTGCACCCGGCTCCGCGCAACCACCAAACCCCTCCCTTGCCCTGGCTCCGATGCCACCAACCTCTCTCGCCTCCCCTCCTTGAGCCCAGGCGCCTCCTGCGCCTCCCCACCCCCTCCACCGCTGCCTCCTCTCCTCTCCGCCACTTCTTCTCCGATGAGCTCCACAAGGGCGCGGACATCCTTGTTGAAGCCCTCGAGCGTGAGGACGTCATCGAGTCTTCACCTACCCCAGCGGTGCCTCCATAGAGATCCACCAGGCCCTCACCCGCTCTCCTTCCATCATCAACCACATCCTCTGCCACGAGCAAGGTGAGGTCTTCGCTGCCTCTAGCTACGCCCGCTCCACCGACCGCCCTTGCATTTGCATCGCCACCTCCGGCCCTGGCGCCACTAACTTGATCTCCGATCTCGTTGATGCCCTCCTCGACTCCATCCCTATGATCGCCATCATCAGCCAGGTCCTCGCCGCATGATCGGCACCGACGCCTTTCAGGAGACCCCCATCGTCGATAGGTGTTTTTTTTTAAAAAAAATTATCTCATTTCGATGGAATGAGATTTTGACTCCTCTAGGGATGGTCCGGATTCAGTTACAAGGGAATTGAGCCATTCTCATTCCTCTCTAGAATAAGAATCGGAATAGGACTCCTCCAACCAAGCGACTAGAATTGGAGTCATCCATTCTTATTCATATTCCAGATCTCAATTGCCCCAACCAAGCACCTCCTCAATGGATTCCATCAATATATTGTCTCATTTTCTTGTTGTCAGGCATGTGGGCTTGTGAATATTTTTTCTACCCAGTTGACTTCCATTCCACTTAGGAGGTATTTGATTGGGGTAATTAAGGTCTAGAATGAGAATTAGAATGGATGACTCCTATTCCAACTGTTTGATTAAAATGAATCTCATTCCGATTCTTATTCAAAAGGAATGGGAATGATCCAATCTCTCTCCAGTCCAATCCAAACTCTCTCCGTTGGATTGAGATCTCATTCCATCGGAATGATAATTAAAAAAAAATATTGAAGTGACGTGCTTTAGCTCGGCATTGCCACTGAGGCGATCGATGGCGGGGCAGCGTCAGGATCATCGGGCTCGTCCTTGATCTTGCGATCAAGCACCTCAAAGATGGAGCGCATGGCGCAGCCGCCTTGATGAAGTCGGGGTGAGGGTCTCGGCGGTGCCGTTGGTGGAGACCATGAGGACCATAAAGATGCCACTACTGCTGCATCAGCGCCTACAGAGACAGTGGATTATGGCCCATTAGAAGAAAGCATGAGAGACAGATCCTCTCAACACCATGAGATCAAGTGTGGAGAGGAGGGTGGGGTTTATGGTGGAGGAGGGAGGAGGAGGAGGAGGGTGGGGGTTATGGTGGAGGAGGAGGCATCAAGGAGCTGGTGGCAGAAGGAGCCATGGGAGATGCACACACGTAGGGGAGGAGATTGGCCGCTGGATGGCTGGCCAGTAAGTGGAGTTGGGACTGAGTCAGCAGCGGAAGTTGGTCAGAGGTGGCCGATGGTATACAGGAGTAGGAGGGGGGAGAGAGAGGAAGGGTGTTTCTCTCACTCGGAGGAAGATGTGGTGGCTGAAGCCCAGGGGTTCCCTCAGCCCCTTTCCCAATTCTACTTTAAATTTCTAATTTTACATAAAAATTTATTTTGATTTATATTTTAAAAAATTTTGGGATTGGATTTATTATTATTTTTTTGATTTAAAGAGAGAGGTTGTGGGCCACCCTTATTTTATTAATAAGGAGGGACTATATATATTTTTTAAATTTTAGTTAAGAATAAAATAAAAATTTGAGTTGACTCCGATTTCTATCTTTATCTGAATCAAGCAACAACAATGGAAATTGTTGAGGTATACTGTCCAGTAGTATGGATCTTCCCCCTCCACCAAACACGTGAGGTATTGTCCGCTCTCCTCAAGCGTGCGCCCGCTACAGGGAACACAAACGCCCGGTGTCACAGTTTTGCCCCACAAAAAGTGCCTCACGTGGGCAAGAGGAGCCCATACTACATAAGCAGTACACTCTTTTGATTGTATCCGGTATGGGATTTTCGGGCTCGATGCCCCCGATGCCCATCCCACAACAGCCCCCCCAGTAAGGAAGTATACTGCTGCAGGTAGGGACGGGTTCCCACAGACGGCGCCAATGTTAAGGTATACTGCCCAGTAGTACGGACCTTCCCCTCTACCAAACACGTGAGGTATTGTCCGCTCTCCCCAGGCGTGCGCCCGCTACAGGGAACACAAACGCCCGGAGTCACGGTTTTGCCCCGCAAAAGGCGCCTCACGTGGGCCCGGAGTCACGGTTTTGCCCCGCAAAAGGCGCCTCACGTGGGCAAGAGGAGCCCATACTACATAAGCAGTACACTCTCTTGATTGTATCC
>KE504773.1:666650-680400 GCA_000441515.1 Elaeis oleifera | reverse complement strand
TTCGGAGCGTGGCCGGCGTCTGGAGGGTCCGTGGGAGTCGGTGTCGGCCAGTCAAGCCGACACTCCCAGGCTGGTCGTTACCGACAGTCGGTGTCGGGATCGTCCGTCGTCGGTCGGGCGGAGTCGGTCGGTCGGTCCATCTCGGAGATGAGCCTGTGCCGGGACCTGCAGAGGAGTTGCCGCCGGTCGGTGTCGGCGAACCGGCGTCGGTGAGTCGACGTCGGAACCCGTTGGAGAGTCGGCATAATGATCAGTCGGTGTCAGGGTCAGTCGGTATATCCCAACACAACTAAACTCCATCTAATCCAATTCTTATGGGAAGAATTCTAAGCACAAAGGCTAAGATGAGAGCTGGATTTGGATAGCCTTCTAGAGAATATAAAATAGAAATATATCCATATAGAGCTAAGTCAGAAAGTATCATTGGCTATGTGGCTGGTATAAAATAAAACTAAAGCTGGCAATTTTCTGCGAATTTTATTTTAAGAAATTAATAATTAGCGAAGAATTTCAGCCGAGAAAGTAAAGTTTTTTTTTTTCTCCTCCCAAGTCCGAAGTCGGTATTAAGTCGTATGTAGACCTCCACTCCCCTCTTCCGTTACCTCACCTGTCTTATATGGCTGTTCGAATTATCCAAATCTTCTATTCGTCAGCCGCGACGAGCATTGCGTCGGCCTTCTTCTTCTTTGCTTCCCTAGATCAGCATCGCTGAGGACGGGAACAAGGAGGCAGAAGCTGCCCTCATCGGGAAGCAAAGTGAGCGATCTGTCCCCACTTCCCTATTTTCTTGCCTCTGCGTCGAAATACCGAGATGGTTCTTGATTTCTAGTTTACTGTTGCAGTTGTATGGCAATTTTCTCAAATATCCTGTTTTCTTGATTATTCTCTGAGTTCTTGCGATCGTTCTTGATTTCTACTTTGGTCTTGCTGTTATGTGGTAATTTTGTCAAATAATATCCTGTTTTCTCGATTATTCTCTGGGTTCTTGTGATGGTTCTTGATTTCTAGTATGGGGTTTGGGGATACATTAGTGATAGTTCTTTGGATTCTAGAGATGGTTCTTGATTCTATATTGTCTAGGTATTGTATGGTAGGTTTCCTATTCCTGTTTTCTTTCTTTTCCCGGGATTCTAGTGATGTTTCTTGTTAGGTTTTGATGTTAGATGGTGATCTCTGTATATGTGCCAGCTGCCAGCTGTCGGGGTTAGTTTTTGTGATCGTGCAGATCTTGATATCGCCCTACGTGATCGTTTAGAATTCTTGGATTTGATAATGTTTTCTGCACCACTGATCAATGACGAAGAAATTTTAGTGCGGCTTCTGTCCCTTTTTAAAGTTTGTAATAGGATTTGAGTTTAAGAATGTTATTGGAATTAGGGTTTTTATTGTATCCCTTTTTAAAGGTTATAATAGGATTTGGAGTTTAAGAATGTGATTGGATTTAGGGTTTTTATATCTGTTGTTCTTGGCAGGGGAATTTTTTTTATTCGATAGTGCTGTAGCCATTTTGAGCTTTTCATGGTGCTGTTCTGTTTTAACCCTTGCTCTAACTTCTTTCTGATCTTGCAGGAGAGTTCTTTTCGACATTTCTATCAGTGATTAAAGTCAGTATTTGCGATTCACAATCAGTGAGGCTTGCCCCATTAAGTGCAGCTATTTAATGTGGTTTCCGCGGTTGACTTTGTTCTTTTAGATGACGTATCTGTGCAGTCTTTTATGGTGTTTAATTTGAATGATATATTGGTAACTAAAGCAAGCTTCTTTAGTTCACATTTAATGAGGTCTACCCTTGAGACTAACTGTGGATGTTGGATGTGGTTTCTATCATATAAAGTCTAGGCTAGTGGATGAGTGGTAGTCTCTTATTGGGCTCGTTGCGCTGTTATATTTCTTGCTCCTTGCTCTTTGCTCTTTAGGTACTTCGTATGATGTATATACGCCGAACCATATCATGGCAGATTTTTCGTTTCTGTTTCAATCCTTTGTTTTGCTATGTATTTAATACTGCAAATCGCAAACAAGGACTTCAGTAGAGAATTTTGAAGGTTTGCTGGTATAGGAATCTTTCCTGTTCCTGCGTTCTATTTCTTTGAAACCTTGATGTGGCTCTTGACTGGTAGTTTGGATTTGGCAATTATATGCTAACTCCCCATTCTTGTTGTTTTTCTGAATTTTTCATATTTTTCTTGATTTCTAATTTGGTTTTGGCGTTTATGGTGATATCTCTTTATAACTGTCCAATATTAAGAATCTTTGAAGATTTGATAAGTGCAGGAATCTTCTGTTGCATTGCTTTCCATTTATTTTCTAATTTTTTTATATCTGCTGCATTACTCTTGAAGTTGTGATAGTTTTATGTACTAACACTGAAGGATCTTATGTGGCTTTATTTTCACTCTGTTTCTTTGAACCATGTGGTTGTGGGAACTTCCAAGATCTTAGCTTTTGTAAATTAATTTATGTTAATAATTGTTTTTAAATATATTTAAACTGGTGATAAAATTGTGTTGTGATTTTTTATGGTGGATTTAAACTATTGTAAATGCTATCTATCATCTACTTCTCCATAGGCAAGTTACTGCACGGTATATGGAAGCAGAGATATATTAGAGGTTGTTGAAAAACTATAAAAGCCTATAATATGCATTGGGAATATATTTAAAGGTATAAATTATTACCTATTAGCTGAACCAAATTATTGGGGCAGGACTTGATATTTGTGGTTATAAATCAAACCTTTATTTTTTAAAAAAATGGAAGCCTTAAGATTCACCGGCACAATAAAAAATCCATTAGTTTTAGTAAGGGAGCGTTATAGAAGAACTAATTCACAAAAGTTACTTTTGTTAACCTTGAACTCAGCACATGTGATTCACATGACTGATGAAGAAGAAATGATTTGACTTAGGCTCCAATCTTATATCAAAACACATGTTCCTCAGCTCATGCTATGCATATAACTTTGGTAAGGAGTAACTTGATCTGTCATCAAGCTATCTAAATTTACATCCACAAACTTTCTTTATCTCTGTCTCCAAAAACATCAAATTATGATATATTTTTTTAAGCCTTTTCCACTTATACATCTTTTACCAATCAAACTCTAGATCTCTCTCTCCCCCGTGGTGCCGAACCCCTCCACCAACTTGCTTCCCCCTCTCTCCCTCCCTATCCCTCTTTCATCTTCTTGTGCAGTTTCTAGTAAACCTCAAATTCCTCTTTTCTCTGCGTCTCACAGCTGACGACCACCATTTTCTTTGTGCCTTGACATTTTTCTTTATTTTATCTTCTATGTATATTCTAATGCCAAATTATTGATGTGTCTGTGGACATTGTGGGAAATTTTGCACCTTACATGGGGTATTCAGAGGATAATTCTTCCCCTGTGCTCTTAGCTCTCTCTCTTCCTGAATTCTATTTCTAATACAGATGCCTTTCTTCTGTCATCTTCTTTGTCTGTAGTATTGTAAACTCCTTGCTCAAACAACAAAGTGCACATGTCCATAGGCACATATGTTGTACATATATCTTTTAGTTTAGCAATTGCTCCTTTTTCTGCATTGGAAAATAAATGTGCAGGCAAAAATTATAGCCGCCCATTTTCCATTCTCTACTTCTTTATCTTATTAACATCCAATTTCTATTTGATGCTTTCCACTGCACTCCCTCCTCTTTCCCTCTTCCCCTTCCCAAAACCCTGCCCACAAACAAAACAACCTTGCTACCAGCCTACCTGAAAAAAGGGGCAATATGTGACAACCTTTGTTGGAAATCTCATTGCTGGAGTAATTCCACCCTGTCCTTTTTACCGACGGTGTGTATGAGGACAGAGAATCATAGAAAAGCAAGGGGATGAAAGCATGTATTTCTGTTGTCTTATTAATTTTATTTTCCATGTTGTTACTTTTCTATTTCTTTTATAATTTGTATTTTTTTAAATTTATTTTGTGCCTTCTGTGTCGCCTCCACCCTGAACTTCTCTGTCTTAGTAAAGTTCAATTACTATTTGATTCTTTCCACTGCACGCACGCCCCCCCTCCCCCAGCCTCCTTCTCTCCCCTCCCCCCTCCCCCTTCTTCCTGTTGCCACCAATTGACCTAAAAACGGGGTAATATTTGACAGCCTTTGTCAGAAATCTCATCGCTGGACTAATTCCACTCTGTCCTTTCTAACAGAAAGTGTGTATCAGGACAGAGAAGCAGGGGGATAGAAGCATGTATTTCTGTTCTGTCTTGTTGATTTTTGTTTCCAATGTTATTGTTTTCTATTTCCTTTATAATTTGTATCTTTTTTTAATTTGTTTTGTGCCTTTTCTATTGCCTAGTTTGTTTGTGTATTTTTCGGTCTTGTTTTCTAGTTTTGCTTTGTGTTTTCTTCCTTTTACATACTGCTTTGTATTTTTTTAAATCATCTTTTTTTTCTTTCTTTTATTCTCTTTGTTATGTTTCATTTCTCAAATTGTGTTTATACTTTTGTTTTTATTTTTGATATGGTACGTTTATTTTATTATATTCTGCAGTATATCTCTACTCTAGTTAATATTCTGGGTTTCTGCATATGTTGGGAACTCAGTTTATTTATTTCCATCTTTATGTTCCCTTTTGCAAATTTCTTTTTACTTTCTTTCTATTATCTGCTTTTACATATTCATATTTTGTTATTATTTAGTTCATTTCTAACATCTTGTGTGGGCTCTTAGGTTGTTTAGTTTCATAAATTCAGGTTTATGAGTTTTTTGGCTCTATTCTTTCTACTTTCTGTTGATTTTGTATCCAGTTGTTTAAGTGAACTTCATTTTCATTGCATGTTTTTTCACAATTTAATATTCCAGTTTTTTTTTTGGATCATTGTTATCTGTCTTGTGATCTTCAGTTTCTACATATTGTGTTGTTTATAATTTGTTTGGTGTTTTGGGTTTCCTATCTTTTTACAAACTGAGGTTTGTACTTTTCTTTAAAGCTAATTTTATTTCTGTTTAATTATTCAACTTTGTGTTAATTTGGAAAGTTTTATTTTCTTTTTTAATTTATTTATTGTACTTTATTTATTCTTAGTTTTTTATCTGGTTTATAAATTTGATTTTATTAATTTCATTCTTCTTGTTATAAATTCAAAGTTATGTTTTTTATGTGTATTTTTGGTTATTTCCTATTCTATGTTCTTTCATAAATGTCATAAGATCTGTCTCTTACTTTCTGTATAGGTTATTTCTTTTATTTTCTTTGTTCTATTATCTGTATTCATGTATTTGGTTTTGAATTTCTTTGGAAATATTTCTTTTATTTTATTTCAACTTCAGTTTTCTATTTGATTTTTTATTTTTGCATTAGAGAATCCACTTAATTATTGATTTGCAGGAAAAGTTTGGATTGTTTTGCAGAATGACACAAATTTAAGGGTGGAGAGTGATACACATTACTGATTATCTGGTATGCAGATTCAGAACGCCTGATTGACATATTTGGATATTTTAGCAAATTATTGAGGGACCGCTAAGTTCTTGCAAAATTAATAATTAAGTTGATTTTTATGCAAAATTCCATTAGTGTAAAATTCTAATTCCTGTTAATTTCTATTGTTATGTCCCCTTTCACAAATTCAGTTTTTGCTCTTCTTTTTTTTGTTTATTAATTGTACTTCTGTTTTCTTGTTTGTTTTGTAATTTGTGTTTATATTTTGTTTCATATATTTTTTGGAGTTTAAGTTTTATTTTTCAATACATTTTTCCTTCTTTTTTTTTTTACTTTTTATTAATTTTCCATCTTTGGTTCACTTGATTTCCTGATTTTGCCTTTATTTCTTTTGTTTATCATTAGTTTTTTATACTTCTGCTTCTTCAGTAGAATATCCTTCAAAGTTGGGTTTATATTCTCTTCTATTTCTGACTTCTTTTTTTTTTCCTGATCTAGTGTATATACAGTTTGATTTTGTTGCTTGTTTTATTAGTTTTTTGCCATAGACAATTTTGTATTTTCCATGTCCTGTTTCATATTTGTTTTCTTAGTTTGTTCATCTTGATCCTTTAATTTATTCTTTTCTACATTCATTAGACTTTTCTGTTTTTTCTTCTATATTTTTTTGGGAAATAGTAGACATTTCTGATATGGATGTAGTGAAGCTAACACCTTGCAATCTTCATCAGCATTTTTTCCCTCTCCATAGACTACTGAATTAAATATATTATGTATAAGGTTTCTTGTGGCAAATAACAGAAGCCAAAATTCTTAACTTTTAGCGGTGATTGGTTCATTTCACTTGAGTAGGTTTTGTTGAGAAAACGATACTTTCTTGTGGGGACTTCTATGTTGAATAAGAAAAGATGAGAATCAGTTGATAATGTGAGCAGATGGAAGCAATAATATGACTATTCAACATGAAGAGATCCAAGGATTGCTAACATCTTCTATTTTATTGCATGCTTGCCTTCAATAATCAGCTTTTGCTTTTAGTTTTGTAGCAGAAACCCTACGAGGAATTTTGGTAATTATATCTTACTTGAGAAGCAGCGTTTTTGCCTCATGGTGCTGCTTTAAAATAGCAGAAAGACATGTAATATGGCCTTGGTTCTTTGATAGGTTTTCCCTGTGAACATCTCGCAAAAGGTACAAACCTAACACTATAAGAAATCTAATTTTTTGCGATGAAATTTTTTCATCGCTAAAGATGAAATTTTCATCGCTAAAACTATTAGGGATGAAAATTTTGTTGCTAAAAATTTGTAGAAAAAATCTCGTAGCAAAAATTTTAATGACGGAAAAATTTATTTCGTCGTCAAAAGTAATTAACTGCACGACGGAAAAGTTAGCAGTATTAGCGATGAAATATTTTGTTGTAAAAGCTTAAACTTTCGTTATTGAAATTACGAAGAAAAATATTTTCGTCATAAAAAATGAATATTATTTATTAAAATTATTATTATTGTTATTTAATTTAATGATGAAAATAGAATTTCGTATTTTTCATCGTAAAATTTAGCAATGAAAAAAAAATTTCGTCACTAATTTAGCGACGAAAAAAATTTTTATCGCTAATTTAGCTAAGAAATATGAAATTTTATAGCTAAATTTGTGACAAAAAAAAATTGTCACAATTTTGTGACGAAAAAAATTTTGTCGCAATTTTTGTGATGAAAAAAAATTTATCGTAATTTTTGTGATAAATAAAAATTTCATCGTAATTTTTGTGATGAAAAAATTCGTCGCAATTTTTGTGACGAAAAAAAATTGCGACAAAAAAAATTTATCATTAAAATAAAATAAAAAAATAAAATTTGAGATGAAAAAATTTATTTTTAGCGGTAAAAATTTTTTTTGTCATAATTTTAGTGACAAATAAAAAATTTCATTGCAATAGTGAAAATTTGAATATTTTAGAGTGATGAAATTTTTTAATTATTTTTACGAAAAATTTATATTTTATCGTTAAATTAAATTATAGATGAATAAATATTTTTATTTTTTATTATGAAAATATCTGTTTAAATACAAATTTCATCAGATCAAATATATTTACATAAAAATATATGAACACAATAAAAATATTCAAATTTTAAATAACAATAAGTTTCATAACGATCATTATCATATATAAAAATATGAGTTTATACACCATTTAAAATTGAAAAAATTATAAATTATGTATCATCAGAGTCGTTGACTTCATTCCCTCCTCCAGGCATCGATCTCTGGCCGGATATGTGTCGCGATGGTTGTGCACAAGTGACATCATGCGACTATAGAGGTGCTAACTCGGAGGCATCGACATCGAGCCGTCCTACCATCATAGCCACTATCCTCTCGAGCATCTGATTACGATTCATCCAATAAGTAATTTGATCCTGCATCATGCTCATCGAAATCCTGACTATCTCTGGCATCGAGGCATCATCAGATCGGTCGGACGACGAACTATAGAATTTTTTTGAGTGCATGCTATGCCCAGATCCTAGCTGCCGCCTGAGGATGGCATCCATGATCGCATCATCTATCATTGAACCAACAGGCTATGATCCAGCATCATTGTTAGATCCAACATCTCTGGTCGTCTGCTCTCTCAATTGTAACATTTTTTCTTCACAATAGACAAATAACATCATAAATTTATTTCAAATGCTTTAAAAGCATTCAAAATGTAGTACCATACTTACATGACGTTGCCTCGCCTCTTCGGTCACAAACTCGCCACTCTTATTCTAATAGAATTTATCATAAGTATTGACCCTGGATAGTCCCTATTCAAATAAAAGAAAAGAAGAAAAAAGATATCAAAGTAATTTAAATATTCAATAAAAACTTATAGAGTGCAATTGCAAATGTAATTACGTACCATTCTCTTCATTCCTTATGCAAAAAAGGCACTTCCTTGCATATGAATAGAATCAATCTTACTCCTATTCACTCTCAAAATAATTTGAAATACTAAACATATCTGAAATGCCTCATTTCCAAAATGCTCGCATAACCACCGTCAATCATCATTAGACCCGATCCAATTTCTATAAGGTTAGGTCACATGGTCAATCCCCTTCTCCTGCAGCTCATTGCAGTATCTATGAAGCCTACATCGTCGATCTCTGTATCTGTTTGCAGTCATTTTGAGAATACATGCCGTCACTTGTTCGTCGGTGCAATCCTCGAAGTTAATATTATCCTGCACATATGAACATTTATCATGACAAGAAGCAAAGACATAGAATTATTCATGTAATAAAGAATTATCCATATAACAAAAATTATCTATGTAACATCTTTGAAGTATAACAAAGGGACTAGAGAAAGATAATATGGACCATGTAACGATGTACAAGACATTCAAAGTTAATTCTTACCTTGATGTGAGAGATTAGGGCATCGCGGTATTGAGGGACGACATGCTTGAAATTTTCGGCGGCCCACGAAAAATGATTCTACATATACAGACTGATCTCATTGGCGAGTATACTAGCCTCTGTGCCAATCGGATGATCTCGAAAATCTGTACTTTCAGCTTTTCATTATGCATATGCATGTATTTTTCAAACTAGGCCCCTACTAGGATCACACACTGCGCGTCGCTGCTGTGTTCCTGCATATGAAAATTTATGAAATGAACATATATCATTTACTAATGGATGTATATAACAAAAAAATATACATAGTTTATAAATTGATAGAGATGTACCTGCAGGGTGATGATGCTGCAGTGCCATGACCTTCGGCTGTGATGGTCCTATCCCATTCAGGAATGCAAGAATTTAATATTGCCATACATGTCTTCTACACAAAATTTCGACAGCATTTTGGTGCAGTTCCTCTCCAAAAATATCGACAAAACTCCGTTGTAGAAGCACATGGTATGCAATATAAAATTCATTCACGTGCCTAAACTGTCCACAAGGACAATTCGAGGATAGTGTGTACAATATCAATATTTTTTTATTAAAAATAAATATTAGTTCATGCACGTTATCCTCGAACGGAAATTCTAAGGTTTATAGATTTGTTATGCTACAATTAATATATTATTATTATAACTACTTTTATTTTAAACTATTTTCAGATCATGAACTATGCTTTATATAAAGAATAGAGCAACAAATAATCATGTCTAACGACTAAAATCAATTAAAAAAGAGAACAAAATTAAAAAATTATAAATTTTAAAAATTAAAATTATGGCCTGCTGATCTTCCAACTCTTCCGTAAATCCCATACACAAAGAGAGAGGGAGAGATAGGTACTGAGATGGAAGCGGATGTCGGCGGCTATGTAGCGACGTGACGGCAGCATGGTGACGACGGCGACCTGCAGGTGGACTGAGAGAGAGAGAGCCAGAGAGAGTTAGAGAGAGAGCCAGAAAGAGCCGTACTTGAGAGATTGCGGCCCGACGGACTTTGGCGGAGGCGGAGGCGGAGGCGGAGGTGGAGCGACGGTGACGGCAATGCGGTGACGGCAATGACGACGACAACGCGGCAACGGAGGCGATCTACAGGTGGACTGTGAAAGAGAGAGAAAGAGAGCTAGAGAGAGCCGTATCTGAGAGATCGTGGTTCAATGGAGGTCAAAGAGGGACGATGGCAAAGGTGGAGGCGAAGGTGGAAATGACGATGACGGTGGCAGAGGCGAAGCGATAACAATTATGGCGGCCCTAGGGGAAGCAACAACCGTAAGAGAGGGGAGAGAGAGAGAGAGAAGTGAGGGAGGAGAGGGAGAATCGGGAGGAAGATGACAGCGGTGGCGGAGGGAGGAGGACGGCGGTGGTAGAGGGAGGTCGGCGTGGTGGCGTGGTGGCGTGGAGAGAGGACGATGATCAGGGAGGCTTCAATCCGGTTGGTGGCGCGCTCGATTGGGGAAGGAGGACGACGATCGGTGGCACGCTCGATCGAAGAGGGAGGACGACGGTGGCCTCAATTTGGCTGGTGCGGTGACATGGAGAGAGGACGACGATCAGGGAGGGCTTCAATCCGATCGATGGCATGCTCGATCGGGAGGTGGACGATGATCGATGGCGCGCTCGATCGGAGAGGGAGGACGACGATCGGTGGCGTGCTTGGCGGCATGAGAGAGCGAGAGAGACAAGCGTTGGCTTGCGTTTTGGGGCAAAATTTTGCCTTAAAACCTATTTTTTTCAACCAAAAAATCTTTAGCGATGAAATATTTTTGCCGCCAAACATAAAAAATTTTGTCGCAAAAAAATTATTTTTTGCAACGAAAATTTTTCATCGTAAATAATTAATTTTTAGCGATGAAAATTTTATTTCATCGTAAATAATTAATTTTTGACGATGAAAAATTTATTTCATCGTAAAAAAATAAAAACTCTAATGACTAAAAAATTTTGACATTAAAAATTTATTTCTAGCAACGAAAATTAACATTTCGTCGTAAAAGATTCAATTTTTTACGATGAAATTTTTTTATCGTAAATATTTAATTTTGACAATAAATTTTTTTTTCATCGCAAAATATACTTATTTACGATAAAAAAAATTTTCATCACTAAAATTTCATCACAAAAATTAAATTTTTATAATATAAATTTCTATTAGTGGCAAGTGGATTGTTGATCAATATTTCTTGAAAATTATAAACAAGGAATTCTTGATCAGCGTCACACTGCTTGAGATATTGGTCACTGGTGCAGGAGACTAAGTTTGGATATATTTTCTGCTAGTGTATGTAAACATAAGGGCAAGAATTGAGTGTCCTAAAAAATAACTATGTAGATGCATCACAAACTAATTCTATCGCTGACCCTCAAAAAAAATATATATATATCACCGCTTGGGCACCCCTATCACTAGGGTGATTAGGGCTATAATTGTTGGGAGTAGGACTGTTCATTCGGCTTTAATCGAACTGATCCGATCCAAAATTGAATAATAAAAAAATAAAATTAAAAATCGATCCGAATAAGAGGAATCAAAACTGAATCAAGAATTTTGGTTCAGTTCGATTATTTATTTTTTTATAATTTTTTATTTTAATTATTTATTTATAATAAATATATTCAAATAATTATTGTGGATTCATTGTTAGTTTGTTACATTATATTTAATTAAATTCAAGATCTGTTGAATTTGTTGATCGGTAATTTTTTACATTAAAAATTAATAATTGATAAATAATGATACATTGATAATTGATAAATAATAAATCGATAATAAATAAAATGTCACATATCAAAAATTATATCGTCTATAATACAAACAAGCAATCAAGCATCACAGTAAATTATAATAATAGACAAAATTTACTTATCCAATCATCCATCCATGTAGCTAGTAAGTTTTTAATATAGTAAATAATATAATTTAAATTATGATTTTGATTTTTGATTCGATTTTCAGATTTTTCAGTTTTTATCGAATCAAAAATCAAGTTGAATTATATTCGGTTCGATTTTGATTCGATTTTTCAGTTCAGTTTAGATCAATTTTCGATCTGAAATCAAATTATGAACCGCTCTAGTCGGGAGGTAAGTCGTTTATTTTGTTATTTTTGATTTTTGGGGGGTGAGGGTGGACTGAAAGCCACCTGCGAGACTGAGGTAGCTAATGAAAAATTAAAATGGAGAGAGGAGAAAGTTTAATTGAAAAACCTGACCTGCAACTATCAAACAATTTCACTATGAAATCCTTAACACTGGGCTCGCTTTAGATTCTCCAGAACAGGTAGAGACAAACGAAAATTATTTTAGTCAAATTAAAAATAGTTTAGTTGACATGCACCTTGTCCTGATTTACACCATGTATCCTCACAACTGCAAATTTCATTGAGTAAGTTCTTCAATTTATGGGGGTCTTTACAAAATTATATGCGGGTAAGGTATTCAAAATAAGACATTGTAATACATGTACAATGCTACTGAATAAAAGTAACATGGTGTCCTAACCTAAGACTTGTGGTATTCATAGAGATGGCAATGGGTAGGATATGGATTGGGTCGATCAATATCTGTATCCATCCCAATCATATCTATCTTGTGCCTGTCTCAGATCGGATAAAGAATGATGCAGGTTAGGTTGGGTTGGGTCAGATCGGGTCCAATCGAATATTTGGTATCATATTCATACTATCACGAGAGCAGAACATCTTGAATTGAAAATTTTATAGCCAACAAAGATGCTTTTGATTATAAATTCCCAAACCCTACTGCTTCTTCCAAGATTAAGCTCTCAAATCTTTGAAGGACCAACTCACACTATTAGAACTCAGCATGAAATCCGACATGTTTGAGAAGAATACCCAAATTAAAACCTAGAAAATCCCTCAATCTCCCTTAGGATCAACTCACACTGTCAGAACTTGCATAAAATCTGACATGTTTGAGAAGAAAACCCAAACTAAAATATAGGAAATCTCTTGAATCTCCCTTAGGTGCTCTCCCCCCACCGGTGATCTCTTAAAAAGAGAATGAAATGAAAGATAACAAAGCTGAAAGAGAAAATAATCATTCTATGTGGGAAAATTACTTCGATCTCTTGAGGTGCTCTCCTTCCCCATTAATCTCCAAAAAAAGAATGAAATGAAGAGAAAATGAAGCGAAAAAGGAAAGAAAATGGGACAAGGTCTTACCTTTTAACTTTTTCATCTTCCTTTGTTATCATTGAATTTTCCTATGTTTCCCTTGATTTGTCCTCTATTTTCCATCCTTAGGAGTCTCCAAAGAAAGAATGAAATGAAGAGAAAATGAAGCAAAAAAGGAATGGAAAAATGAAAAAAGATCTTACCTTTTAAGCTTTTTTGCCTTTCCTTTGTTATTGTTGATTTGTCCTATGTTTCCTTTGATTTGTCTTTTGTTTTCAATCCTCGGGAGTCTCAATTGGGTGGGAGGCTTGGAGCGGCCGAATAAGAATGGAGGTTAGACTTTAGGGAGATAGGGGCATCATTGGCTCATTGCATCAAGTGGGAGGCTTGTAATAGTTGAATAGGAGCGAAGGTCGAAGGGATAGAGGCTTCTCCATGTCATTGGCATCGGATGGATGGAGATCAAGAGGAACGGAGGGCATCTAGGACAAAGAGAGAGGGAGACATGTGGGTGAACCGGTGGGATGGGTTTGAAGGAAAACCATCTTTTTCTTGTAGGATCTTCCAGATCTAACGAGATCTGGGGTGGAATATTTTTTTAAAAAAATTATCCTACGATATTTCAAATCTAAAATCTATTAGATCTGATTTTTATTATCTAATATTAAATCTAAAATTAAATCTAAAACTTGAGGAATAAAAAAATACCTCTAGGGTAACTTGATTACCCTATAGATGATCGC
>KE504773.1:554856-587485 GCA_000441515.1 Elaeis oleifera | reverse complement strand
ATAAATTTTTTTTGTTACATAATATCTAAATCCACAACTATGTCTATTCTATGTAAATGTACAAGCTATTCATCTAATATTAGGTTTAGATACTTAGAAGTATATTATTATACATTAAAGAAAATATGGATGGTTATGATTTATTATTTTTGGATAAAATAATTTGATCTATTATTTGATAAAATATCATTTTAACTATATAAATTTATCAATTAAGTAAATTTATTATTTTAGTTGTATATGTTAATTTTTCTATTAAAATAAGGAAAGAATTAACAAACCAAGAGAGATATGTTTATGTTAAGAATTTTTTTGTATGTATATCCTTCTAAATATTCAAATATACATGAATATCCTCATAAAATTATTATTTACATATATATGCTTATAAATTTTCTTTATGCACATCTATCTATAAGGATATTTTAGTCATTTAATTTAAATTATTAATTTTTAATTATGTTAGATGATATAAATATATATATATATATAATATTTATGAAGATATATATATATATATATATGTAGATATTAATTTAAAAAATATTTATATAAATTTGAATATTTGAGAAATATACATATAAAAATTCTTTAGATTTTCAGCAGCTGCGCTTTTGTGCTTACGGTGCCATCACCGTTTTAAAGTCAGAGTCTCGAGGAAAATTCTTCAAACAGATCGTCGCTCAAAGTAGTCAGACTCAGAGTTAAGCTCCTCAAGAATCTCCGACACAATGGATTTGTTGGCAGCTTAATCTCGCAAGCTCAAGGACAGGGTCGTCAGCAACCCATGGCTATAAAGAAAGCTGGGCAAGGATTATGTCCTTCCGCCGATTGATTGCTGCCTTCTCCGCGATGTGCCACATCCAGGATCGCTACCGCTCGAGAGCGGAGCGGACCCGGACGCGGACCGTGGCCGCGTGCATGGCACGTTCGTAGAAGTTGGAGAGGTTGAAGCGCTGAAGAGGAATGGGCTTGCGAAGAATCAAGCAGCGGCTGACGAAGTCGAAGAACTTCTGCCTGGTGATGAGGATTTTGGCTGAAGCTCTCCGGAGAAAACTGGAGGTCCAGATAGGAAGTCAAGAATCCATAGGTTGCGCCATCTCTTGGATAGGGTGCTTACTCTTGACTGCGTCAATGGTCGATGAGGAGAAGGGAATCCGGAAGAGAAGAGATTAGTTCACTTCTTGGCTGGTCCTGTCATCATCGCATTTACGGAAGAGCTGCTCCCTTCCGCCTAATGGGATTTTGAGATTTTACGGTCATTTTATACGAGACCGCCCTCTGAACTAGGGGCGGGCGCAACCGGATGATGGATGTTGTGGTCATCCACTAATTAGCACTTATCTTTGCTAAGAGCAGAGGTCTGGTGCTTGCGGGACTATTTGATGGTCTACTGCTTCATAAGCCACACGATCATGCATCAAGAGTTATGAAGACCTTGAAAAAGTTGATCTCATTTTCATATCTGGAAAATTTTGGGTCTATATGGATAGGGCAAGATTTGCTGATTTTAAATGCAATGGATATGTCATGCCAAATTTACAGAGAGTAAAAGACTCTGAACCCTATAAAAAAAGCATATAACCCATGCAGATAAGATTTATTTCCTCTTTTAAATTATTTTATAATATAATATAATAATATAATGAATAGAAGATTTCAATAATTTAATTTTTGTAGCATATTAAGTAATAGATTTTAATGATGATCAAATAGAAATTTTCATCATTAATATTGATATTTATATTGTGAGATTTGTACAAAATCATTACCAAAAGTACTAAGGGTCAGTTTGGTTCGGGATAATCTAGTATGGAAAAATGAATTTCATATCAAATTATCATGTTTGGTATAAAAAATAGAAAAGAGATGGTAAAAAAATTAATGGGCAAAGACTGTAAGGTTGGTATCCAGTAAATTTTAAGTGATGATAATTCATATTGATAAAATATTCTCAATAAAGTTATATATATAATTATTGAATTTATTTCGATATCTTTTCAAATCCAAATTTATTCAATAAAAAGTTTTTGTAAAAAATTAAGATGGAGATAGCATTATGTGAAGGACTATATAATTATAGACATTATATTAAAACTAATTAAAGATAACAATACTATCATAGTATTAACAAATTATTTTATGTTAAAGGTATATTTATAAATTTGATCATATTCCTATATTAATTTATTTCTAACCAAATGTAATAATCTTTTCTTAGTGTTATTTTTCAAAATAATTTTCTGCCAATCAAATATGATAAAATTATTTTTTCTGTAATCATTTTTTCAGATAAATGATTCTCAAAAATTTTTCGATTATCCTATAATCTAACATATTCTAACCAAATGGATCCTAAGAAAATATAACAACGATTTATCAGTATATAGAATAAGAGAAGTTATTTTTCATCATGCATGAAAGGAAAATGACACATATATATAGGAGAAGTCCCAATTGGAGTTTTTTAAATTTAGTTTTGATATTTTTTAAAAAGAGAATAAATATTTTAATTAATTAGAAAGAAATTTGAGGAAATGCGGTAATGATTTACAAGTACATAAAGTGACAAAGAAACCACGTTTGACCCTTTATGAAAGAGAAAGGACATGTGGAAGAGTCCTTATTTAAATTTATCTCCATAATCCCTTTTTAATAGAATATTTTAATTAATAAGTTTGAGGAAACGTGATACTTATTTGCTTGTGCACAGAGCAAGCAAAAAACCATGCTTCACTATACCTGAAATAAAAATATTAAAAATAAATAAAAATATTATTTTTTCGATTGATAGAAAAATGATTAATCTACCTTCTAGATGGATGAGACTTTTCTCTCATTTTATGGATAAATACTATGCATGAAAAATAATTTACTTACCTAGAGAAGTATGAGAATATGGATAAATTGATCAATAAAAAATTTGACTAACTTTTTCATGATATTTACGCACTAAAGAATGGGTCCTAAAGAGGAAATCAAAAGTTAAATAGGCATAGGATTTCTCTTACTAATGAAGTTTGTTAGTTCAATACCTGAAAATTAAAGAAAAAAAAAACAAAATTGTACATCCAAAAGAGAGCACCCTTCAAGAAGAAAAATCATCTATATCATCTTTCTTCCTCATCAAGTCTATCCATCCATCCTCCTCCTCATCAAGCTATTCTTTCATCCATAAGATCTTCCTCCTTAGTCTTTTTCTCCTCTTCCAAATCCCATGCATCATATCTATCCATGAGGTCTTCCTCAAATCCCTTACTAATGTATATTATTACTTGTGAGCACCATATAAAGGTGTATATTGAGATATTGAATAAATATTTTACTAGGTATATATCAACCAGTTATATACTGTGTACTGATAAATACTAAATTCAATAAATTATGTATCAATTTATTTGTGTGTATTGGATTGGTGTTGAATGTGTATTAAGAAAAAGTTTATAATATATATTAGTAAGTCATTCAGAATGTATTATTTGATCATGTACTGTATATTAATAAGCATTATGTTTTGAAAATTGTATATCGCTTTATCTAGAGATGTAAATTGAGATATCAGATAATCATTTTGCTAGATGTATATTAGTTAGCCATATATTGTGTGTTGGTGAATATTATATATAAAGAACTATGTATCATTTGGTTATAGGTATATATTGGATCGTTGTTAGATGTGTATCAAGAAACTAATAGTATTTAAATAAGCCATCTAGTATGCATCATTTAAGCATGTATTGTGTATTGGTGAAATTCATAGCATATATCAGTAAGGGACTAAAGAAACCTTATGGATAGAAAAGATAGCGCATGAAGTTTGAAAGAGGAGAAAGAAATGTGAGAGGAACTTATGAATAAGAGAAATGACTTGATGAGAAAGAGGATGGATGGTGAGACTTGATGAGGAAGAAAGGCGATATAAATGATCTTTTCTCACAAAGAATCTCTCTTGGATGCACAATTTATTTTATTTTTTTTCAGTTATGGAACTAACTGATTATGTTAGTAGAAGAAGTCCAATCTTTATTTGACTTCTAAATTTTCTCTTTAAGATGCAAGAAGAAAAAAAATATAGCATGAAATAGATCATCCCATATGATGGTCTATAATGCCTGCCTCATTTGATTTTGTTCGCCAAGACCACCACCGCTTCCACCCTCTGTGTTCTTGTTCTCCTCCTGCATTCCTAGTGAGTGCACACGGCCTCCTCCTCCAATACTGGTGCCACCAGTCACTCTCAACATGTCCAACGGTACGAAGTACCTCGTCTAGGCCAACCCCTGCCTCACTGCAATCCCTCCCTCCTGTGTCATCCTTGTCAAGATCCTCGTTGAGCCAGTCGACAACTAGACCCACGTTCCAATCACGATTTGGGCTAGGGCATCGCCCGTTGGGCACAAACAGTGGGTGCCATCGCCTCAGCCTGCGCTCTTTGGGGTTCTTTTGCTAGAGTGTTCAAAATATATCAATATATTATTTGGATCCTGACGGGTTCCAAGATTAAAAGTTTCTCAAAATTTTCTTATAAAGAGAAATTCTTTGTACACCATATGTGGTGTAGAAAAACATACCATCCCACCTGATTAGATCACGTAGTCATTACTTTCCAATACATATTTAATGCTCATAATTTATTTTTTATTTAAAATTTTGAATGACGAAAATGCTCCTCTTCTTGTGAAAAATTATAACATCCTATGGTGATATTATTATATCCTGTGTTGAAATTATGACTTTCTACATGGGATATAATTTTTCACAGGATGTCAAAAAGAAGAAATGGTATTTTTGTCATTAAAAATTTATAAATTTTTAAATGATGAAAATATTCATACCAAAATTATGATGCCCTATGAAAAAATTATGACATCCCATACAGAAAATCATAATTTCAACATAAGATGTCATAATATCACCACAGGATATTATAATTTTTTTTGAAATGGAAGACGTATTTTCGTCATTCAAAATTTCAAACAAAAATAAAACTGTGGACATTAACTATACGTTGGAAAGCAGTGGTTATTTGACTCAATCAGATGGAGTGATATATTTTTGCTATACTACATACGGTATACAAAAATTTCTCCTCTTATAACCTGAAAAGATAAGCTTGTCTTTCGGTTTCTACGTACCTGTTGTCATACACTATTGGCTTTTAGATATTTTTGATCTACTAATGGTGTCATGCTGGATAATACACAGGCAGGTTGGATGTGTTTAGGTGGCAAAGTGCTTGCATTAAACTTTCATGCTTATCATAGATCGTATTCTTATTATCTTGGTAGACAAGGTCCATCTTTAGGGTTTGTTTGGTTGGAATATGTCAGGTAAGCTTATATAGGAATTCAGCCAAATTTAAAATATACCTAACAATATAAAATAATTTTAATATCAAAATAGTATTATCATCTCCGATCAATTTTATATAATGATTAAGCTTAATTAGTTTAAAAATCTTAAACTTTTGGAGGTTTTCATTTTTTCCTGAATTTTAATTCATTGTAATCAGATCCTTAAACTTTTATCACGGTACAATTTCTTCTCTAAGTGCTATTTCTGTCTAACGACTGTAACGGAAATGTCACATGCCACTATGTGACACAGTGCAAGTTGATGTAACATAGAATTAGCTGACGTGGAACCCTAAACTTCTTCTTTCTCATTTCTTCTTTCTAACTATGATTTTTATTTTCTATTTCATTATTTTTTCTTCATTTTTTTTGGAGCATGATGCACTTGAGAAGAAGAAGATCAGAGAATAGAGCACGAAGGATTAGGTTTGGTTG
This sequence comes from Elaeis oleifera, assembly GCA_000441515.1. Lineage (NCBI taxonomy): Eukaryota > Viridiplantae > Streptophyta > Magnoliopsida > Arecales > Arecaceae > Elaeis > Elaeis oleifera. The sequence goes on along the minus strand of KE504773.1, from coordinate 581,696 downwards.
CTCTCATCATCTTCTTCTGGGCTTCTTTTAAAATTTAGATTCTCCAAAAATAGCTTTGTGAGTTTATAAGATTAGCTATAGAATCAATAATTCGAATCATTATAAATCTAAAAATTCTATCAATCACATAATTTCTTAAAGAAATGTAAATAACAAAAAAAAAAAACTAAAATATCTGTGGCCTCAAAGTTCAAATTTTTCAACACTTGAATAAAAAAAATAATGATTGAAGCAGTCTTCGTGATGGTTGCGGTCTTCATGGAGAAAGATTTAGAGATGATGATAGTATAAACGAAAGTATCAATGGTGGTATAGGAGGTGGTGGAGTTTAAGAAGAGATAGCTGTGGAGAAAAGTGATGAAATTGAAATTACAAATCCTAACTAAAAGAAAGAAACAAGATAAAAGATAATCAGCTTCCATTATGTATCATATGACAGCACATAACATTTTCATTACGATCGTCAGACAGAAATAATGCTTAGAGAAGAGATTATAATATTATAATAGTTTGAGGATCTTATTACAACAAATCGAAGTTCATGATAAAATAAAACTTCCAAAAAATCTAAGATTTTTAAAATAATTAAGCCTGATGATTATAATCACATCTTGTACAATGTCATTTACATTTTTTTTTTACAAAATTTTTTATTGAATGAATTTGAGAAGACATCAAGATAAATTCAATGACTACATGTATTCTATTTTCTGAAATTTATTCTTCTCGATATTTTTATTATTATTAATGTCTCATTCTATACCTCTATTAATATGTGAGGGATATTCTTGTCAAATATAAATTCTCATCACTTAAAAATTTGTCAAACACCAATCCCCCTCATGATATTTGTTTTATCTTCTCTCTCTGAAAAAAAATAAACATGAGATCCATCAATTTTTTTACTCTATCAATGTGATAATATGATATGGAATCTATTTTCTTATACCAAATTAACTTCAGACCTTAGAGCAATGACACCGCATAAATAGCCAATGAAAAAAATATTAAGCAATTCTTCTGGCTAAATTTCCGAGTGATTTAATGACTTCGTATCGTCATCATCGAACCCCAAAACGCTGAATTCACCTACGTTCATGGACCAGAAAACAATTGTTAAGCAAACCAAACCACGCAAATTCCATTCCACTTGATTATGAGCGAATTCACACCTCAAACATAGTTTAGTGCACATAGGTTTCTTCTTGTCTGCATCTAGTTTCTTGTTTTCCTCCTCCCTTTATTTTTGGTGGCTGTGCTAGTTGACCAGCAATTTGCTCCACTAAACAAGCAAAAAAAAAAGATAATGATGATTTATAATACAATTCTTCAAAAATATATTTATATTACAATTCTTACGTTCTTTTCATTTTTTGTGTGAAAGATTAGACTACCGTTTTATCTCTTCTAAAGCATTCTCCATCACTACTACAGTGATTCCACCATGATCAAGATTAGACTACCGTTTTATCTCTTTCTATAGCATTCTCCATCACTACTACAGTGATTCCACCATGGTCCCTATAGCTTGCAAATCCAAGTACCTGTTCTGTCTCGGAGAAAGATGGATGGTCGATGCACGCGAAGATTTCCGACACCTCTCCAATTATCCTCTCCACGTACTCCAATTATCCTCTCCACGTACTCCATTGTCTCTAGCTTAGGCTCTTGGGAGTTTGCTCCTGTCAATCTCATTGACAGCGCCCAGACCTCCTCCGTGTAATTTATTGCCTTTTCCTTTCATTCAAAATTAAACAACAAACAAAACAATAAGCATCATAACTCAGTAACAAACATTCTTTCCAAAAGATGAACAACAACGAGCAGTTTGGCATGCAAAATAATTTAATCAGAGTAAAGAATCAGAATTTAGCAGTCATTGGTAAAATTCATCAAAATAATCCAACAAAACTATCCATATAAAAGTAAGTATTAAGAGAAGGGGAAAAAATCAATACCACAGATATCAAAGTATTGATAATATGGGATAGACAAACATTCTTGAATAAGTTGCCAACGATTCATGAGTCAATCGAATTAAAATCAGTCATATTAGAATGATTGAAAGAATCATTTAATCGATAAAACCTCATAAAAATTTCAAAAAAAAATAACTAATTTAGATGTCTGGCGGCACATACCTACGGGAGCAGGGTATGTTGGGCCCAAGATGGACTCTGCTCATGTGAAGTGGGTAGCCAGAATGGCAAAGGCAATGGCACCAGTTCTGACCATGAGACCCACCTAATGTATGTTGCCATGTACCGCACGATGTCGGACCCATGATACCATCAGAAGTGTGGGCCAACTCCTCCATCAATGGGAGGTCAAGGAAGTTGTCCGCCTCATAGAGCATCGCCTCCGTCAACATTACATCAATACCATGGTTGATAATCTGATCAAAATTATGATTAGTATGGATATTTTATATTCAAAACCACTAACTTTTATCTATTTAGTGATGTGCTTCGTAACTAAGAGATATTTCTCCTCTTTACGGATCATATCTCACCACTTCTTTGAAACATAAAAAAATTGCAGACAAACCATGATCAGTTTTGATGAGTGCAAGTAGCTTAGTTCAAAATTAACATGGATAAACGCTATATATATGAAAATTAAATCAAAATAAAAGATATGGAAGAGTTATGGAAAGGTAGGTTGTGATTTTACCAAATTAGAGCGTTGCATCCCATTAGAACTCTATAGTTGGTTCTATTTGAGCAAAGAGTAGTGTTAGAATGGGTGACTCCCTGAGAAATCCTTGCACCACATGCCTTCTTGTTTCTACTTGATTTTTCTCTGAATAGAAAGAAGATTCTCAGTTATTTGGCTTTGGGAATTAAGCAGCCAAAATATCATATCGGTTCAAATTATATGAAAAAAATGATTTTATGGATGAGGGTCACGTGCATGTGCTACTGTGCTAGAATAAAGTGAAATAATATATAATTATGATGTTTTATGCAAAATTTAACATCAATTTTAGTACTAACATTTTAAATTTATTTTTTTATCCACAAGAAACTTCAAAGTTCATCGCATAATATGTTTCAGTATCATTTTAATATGCATTACCATAAATCAGAAAGGAGCATAAACATGCAAATTTACGATGGATATTCTTGTCACAAAGAGCATAGCCATACAAAGAAAATAGTTATTAAGAAATATTTGAAAAAGAATAAGTAATATGAAAACTTCCAAAATATAATGGAATCTGAGGAAACCGTAAATTAAAATATAAAGAAATAAATATGATCAGTGAGATACAAACCTAATATGAAAACTTCCAAAACATAATAGAATGTGAGGAAACCGTAAAATTAAAATATAAAGGAATAAATATGATCAGTGAGATACAAAACCTAAAATTTGATGAATCATTCTTTTATCTCTAAAGATTGGTGAACCTTCCATTCTCCTCTTTCATCTCTTGTTTTCATTCTTTCCTTCCTGTGTTCTCTTGAAAACACATTTCTTATTTATAGAAGGTTGACAGAACAAAGCAAGTCACTGCTCTTTACACGCGTCAATTTCCTCTAATGGACATTCATTACTTCTTACACGCGCCAATTTTGTTTCATACATGCTCTCTATTCTGTACACGTATCGATTTTCTTTGATACATGTATACAATCTTTACACACGTCGATCTCTTTTCATGCCATATGAAACGGGATTCTCTGCGGTACTCAAAAAGTATCTACTATTCTTTACACACGTCAATTTCTTTTCATGCATATCTACTACTCTTTACACGCGTCGATTTCCCTTCAAACAAATCCCCTGCACTTCATACGTGTCAATTTACTTTCATGCATATGCATTGCTCTATACATGCATCAATTCCTTTCATACATATCCACGACTCTTTGCATGCATCGTTTTTTCTGCCATGCATAACAAAAATGTTTCTTTAAGATATGTGCCAAGAGATTGTTGTAAGGTTTTCCCCATGAAATTTCCTTTCCTAGATTTAAAGGATTTTATTCATGATAAAAAAATATAAATAAAGAGAAGGGAACAACCAGAAGGAAAGAGAACCATGATCTAGTAACTGGCACGCTCGATTACTTTCTATCTTATTGAATATAGCAAAAGTTCAAAAAACTAATGGCTATTGGGGTGTTTGTCCATAAGAGAAATGGAGGGTGTGGAATAAATGAGGGCCACATTTGACGTCAACTACAGCTTGAGATGGTTCGTGGTGCACCTTGGGTTTCCTGCACATCATGCGGTGTTCATGGCATATGACACGCATCAGATTCATCATCTGAATGTGCATGGTGAACTCATCAAGTTGTAACAGGGAGTCTTTCTTTCCACCATGTAGCGACTTAAGCCTGAAGAGTTTATACCACAAATATATCATGCCAGCTTATAACAATATCACCTCCACAATTTCTTTTTTTTCTAAAAATTATTTTCCAAAAATCATAAGTTTTGGTCGTCTTAACTCTGCTTGCGACCGTACCAAGGTAAACAGTTTTAATGACATGATCCGATGTCATTCATCATCTCTTCGAGGAAAATGACATGGAACTTAGTGATATCTCAGGATGACTTTAAATTCAAATGAAAGTAAAATAAGGAAGACTTTACTTGTTTTAAAGAGAACACTTGGAATTCTTTCGAAAAGGAAAGGAAAGGAAACACTAGTTCCAATAAGAAAATGCCATTATATTTACAGCACTGCAATCCCAACCGTTTGTATGCTAAAACAAGAAATTATTAAGGATTAATACATTACATAGAATAAACCAATGATATAGGATAATCATGACCAATCTCAATTTGAGGTCTCATATTACTCAAGATTTTCAGATATTTCCTCCTCAGTACGAGGCTACATGACTTGATGAGAAGAATATTAGCGAGTTTTTGAGAAGACAAGCTGACACAACAATCTGCTATCTTTTTTCTGAAAGTAGATACAACAAACTGCTCTCAAAATGAAGACGTGGAGGTTTTGTGGAGAGTTTAAGCCCACCATGGATTTCCCCTGTTCTGAAATCAGTTTCAACCCACGGTACAAATACAACTTTCCCGTCATCAACGTCCACATGAACCAAAGCTAGGGACTGTTTCAACCAAAAACAAACTCAGTACATGGCAAAATAGATCATCAAATGCATCTTCGATAACAGAAAGGCGAAAGGCATAGAGATGGAACAAAATGACAGCAAAGTAGTTGACAAGCGCATCCTCAAAAAGGATTTGTGAGTGCAGATTTGATCAGTCAAATATTGTTATTCCTTGAAATACCGAGTCTTTGTTAAGATCCCTTTGATTGTTTATCATCAAACGAATTACTTACTAAGTTGAATGATATAGGTTACATGATGATTTGACAAACTGAGAAATCATAAACAAATACTGAAGAAACAGATGGCCTTACCAATGGTGCAGGTCCTCTTACAACCGTGCCTTGGTTGTTGTACTGGGATCCATGGCAAGGGCAAATAAACTTGTTCTCAGCTGCATTCCATGGAACAACACAACCAAGGTGGGTGCAGACAGCATTTAGGCCATAGGTTGCAAGAGTTTTGTCATTCTCCACAACAAGATAGGTAGGATCACCCTGCAGAATTGAAGATGGGTCAAATGGTATATTTGAAAACTCTCATTGAAAAGAATATCTTGGCCTGGTCAAAGTTTCTTTACCTTCAGACGTTAGAAGTATATAACAATTTAACACCAAAATTTTCAATTTATTTTACAGAGTAAATGATATGTGAAAGACCAATTATGAAATTCATGCGAAAGCTACAATCCTCAAAAGCTAACGAAAGCACTGCAGGGAAGGAAGAAACTACAATCTAAAATCTAATGTAGAATATGGAAAAGGACGTAGTGACATGGGGTTGTGGTCATGAAATTAAACATCTATAGCTAATTCTAAAAAGAAAAAAATAGAAGTATTCCAGCAAGCATAGTCTGTTCTGGGAGATGTCTTCGTATTTATTTGTTCTTCGATATCGCAAGCGATACCAAGTTTCTTGGCTGATTCAGATCAAAAGCAGGACAACACTTTCTGTATTAAATGAATAGCAGTATAAAACATTGGGGTATTTCTGGGAAAAGCGCAAGAGATGATAAATTAGAAGCGAAAAACATAAGAAATGAAAACAACACTTATTCATGGAAATATATATATATATATAAGAGATCATCATTATGGTAGTATAGTTACCATGGCAACTTATAGCATCAGAAAATTCTTCTCACATGAAATAGATGGAGAAAAAATACCCCACCTTTAACCCTTGGGCAAGTGTTCGATCACCTGGACCATGAGTTTTAAGCCATGCGTCTGCAATAACATCGTTTCCAAGAGCGTCTTTTGCAACGATTCCACCACCTGCTCCTCCAGCACTGTAGAAAATGTCATAGTCCATAAAAGTGTATTCAAATTATGCAATTACAATCAGTGAGCAAAGAATAAAACACAGAAAAAAAATGTAGAAAATGAAGATAAAGTGGCATCTACAATGGTCATTCCATTCAAATTTGATACATGAATACAAATAATTATAGTGGGATATATAATTCATGACAAATTTGAACTACTGGTAACGAAGTAAAAAGCGAAACATTTAGCAGGATATATAAATACCAACTGAGGAAGAGCCAGATATCACATAAGCCCTTATAATTGTAGACAATAAGTAAAGCAGAACATAAGGCTCTCACCCAGGGGGAACAAGAAGGCGGCATAGGGGACCAACATGCCCACAGTAGGCAGCGACACGGCTCCCAGCAAAAGAAGGTTCATCAGCTGCCGCTTGCCCATGTCTGGCACTCTGTCTGCAGAAATGCTCGTCGCCTGGCAAGTGATCCTCCCAATCTTCCCCTCCCCAAGCACAGCCCTTTCGCAGGCTTGCATAGAAGGGCTTGGGATGGTGAAAAGGCCCATTTTACCAGAGCAAAGCTGCTACAAAGGAAAAGAAGAAGAATATATAACTGTTCGAGCATATAATGTTGTAAACTGGGTCTTTGATACTGTCTTTGCGTCCATAAAGAACTGGAGGATGGTTCAAAGATTCCATTTTCGAAGAACAGAACAGCTAAACAGAAAGAAGGACGGAACAAGTTTTAGAAATAAATGGGCATAGTGAAGCAGAGTATAGAAATCAAAACATGACTGGATGAGGGCAATGACGCAGAGCGTAGAATTCCGTCCAAGAATTGGGTTAGGTTCTCTTATTTTTTGGGGGATCAGATTGTTACCTGAGAAGGGGTGGCAGCAGTTGAGAGAGTGGTGCAAGCCATGGGAATGGATGGAGCTTCTTCTCCACAGGTTTGGAGATGAGCTTCTTCAGATTTCTTTTACTTATAGGAGAAATGAGAGATGAGAGCCAAGCGAGACGATAGGATGGCGTGTGCTGGTCGATAGGAAACGATTGGTCTCACCGTGGCCACATGTTTGGGCTTGTATCCGAATTCTGACCCCAACGTAAAGAGTGATATTATGTATCATATATTTATATCAAATATATTAAAATATTTAAAATTTAAAATAATTATAAAATATTTTTAATTTAATTAATTAATTTATATTTTTATATTTAAAAATATTAAATTAATTTTTTAGTTATTGATATATTTCAACGTAGTCCAATCATTCATTTTATCAATAAACGATGTTAGATTTCTTTCTCAATAAACGAAAATGTCTTTTATTTATGGATGGATTTGGAGGAGGAAGAAAATGAGAAGAAAAATAGATGAAAGAAAGGGAAGGAGAAAAGAATGGTCCTAGATAAGGAATGGATAAAGGAGAAGAAGAAGGATAAGAAGGAGAAAAGGATGGGAAGGAAGAAGAGGGAAAAAATGGATTATCGATAGAAAGAGGTGGAGATGGAAGGGCCGTCGTAAAAAAGATGGCTTATGAGTAGTTTGGAGGAAAAAAAGATGAGAAGATGAAATGGATAAAGAAGAAAGGAAGTGGAATGAGCCATCATAAGGGAAGAGAAATGAGTGAGAAGAAAGGGAGGAGAAGGATTTTTTGTTGGTGAGAAGGGATGGATTTAGAGAGGGCCATCTCAAGGAATAAGATTTATGGGTTGGTTTGAAAGAGAAAGAGAATGAAAAAGAAGGAGAAGAGAGGAGAGAAGCCGCTGGCAAAGAATAGGGTGAAGGAGGAGAAAAATGAGGAGAAGAGAATGGAGAAGAAAAAGATGAAGAAGACAAAAATGGACGAAAGTAGAGGAGACCGCCATAAGAGAGATAGTTTATGGGTGGCTTGGAGAAAAGGATGAGGAAGAGAAGTGCATGGGAAGGAATGGAAGGAGAAAGGGAGGAGGCGAATAAGTGAAAAAGTGGAGAAAAAGGGAAGGAGGAGAATGGGTGAAAAAAGGGAGGAGGAGAAAGGAGGAAGGGTGCGAAAGAAGATGATGAGAAAGAAGAGGAGGAAGAAAGAGAGAGGAAGAAAGACGCCGACCATGGAAGAGAGGATCAATCGGAGATGAAGGAGGAGGGAGGAGGAAGGAGATGGATATTTTATAATTTAAAAATTTATTAACAGAGATAGATAGCTGGATCATATTGAAACATATCGATAACTAGAAGGATCAATTTGATATTTTTAAGATATATGGGATGTAAGTGAAATTGAGTTAAAATTGAGGAAGTATTTCTGTAATTTATCTAAAATTTAATTTTTTTGTTAAAATAAAAAAATAAATATATATGCATTACTTAAACAGCCATGAATAATCTGGGAAGAAGTCGTAGATTTTATGTATAGTTGAATAATTCTTGATTAATTAGCAAGGAGCTGGATAACTGCTTGTGGCAGCTAGAGCGCCCTTTTTAGGTCACCAAGCTCAAAGATCAAGAGACCAAAAGAGGAACTGCCACTATGTACTTGACCGAGACTGATAGGCTGTGGTGGCGTAGGCGGCATGCTAATATGGCGCGAGGCACTTGCACCATCGGTTAGAATCATGCAGGTCTTCAGCTAAGGAAGAAATAAAGAACGGTATGATATTTGAGTATTGTCATTATGCATTGAGGTGGCTGGCATGGAATGTATATAAAGTCAAATGTAATGATTATAGGCTCAGTCACTGATTAGAGTGGAGTGAAGCTTATACTGAACGTTGAGAAACAGCTGAAACAATGAAAAAATTTGTGCAGTGGGAGGAGAATAAGAGTGATAATAAAACATGGTAAACACATAATTTGGTAGTGCTTTCGTCCAGAATGAATTAGTTCTCACCAAAAAAATTTGTAAAGCACCATGGTTTCAGTTTTTCTCAAGGGCCATATGATAGAAATTACGAAAAATCAATGCTAAATGGTTTCTTTGAACATAACTTACCTTCTTCTATAAGTTATCCCAGAATTCCAAGTACATGATAATGACCTTGAGAGCTAATTTTCATTAATGTGGAATAAATAGACACATTATAGACAACAAAAAATAAAGCCAAATGATAACATTAATCATAGCCATAATCATAACCAAAAGGCTTATTCCAATAATTTCAAGTCAGCTTCATGTAATCGATGTTTTTTATCAAAAGGGTTACGGACACCATCAAATTCATTCCCTACGACTTGCATAGGTTTCTCCCTGTCAAAGCTTCTGGCACAAATTCAAATCCTCATTTGGCCATGTATTCAATCTCGATCAAATAATGATTTTGATCCTGATAGCAATTTGCTTAAGACCTGCTTAACCGGAACAAATCTTGCAATTCACCATACGCTTCCACAATTGCAAAATCACATAGGGAGTCTGTATCAATCTTAAAGCATACAAATTAATGCAAAACCATGATGGCATAAAACATAAACAAACAAAAAATAAAATTTGGCTTATTATTAAGCATCACATTACAATTTAACAATACACTAAAATCATCAGATAAATTGAATATTACAACAGCAGTCCAATCTCCATCTTCATCATTTTCATAAATGTATAGGCAACAAAATCAATCATTTCTTTAGCTGAAGGGGGTACTATTTTATTCATGCATTGATCAAGTGTCTTTCTTTGCCTTGCAATTTTGTATGAACTACTTTTGGCGTTTAATCACCTCTTCCTTTGCCGTCTCACCTACAGAAAAGCATATCATAAACCCTTCAGGTTCACATTACTCAGCAGCTTATTCTACTACAGATTTCTAGACCATGATTTCAAAATGCAAAAGTGAAACTACAGTCAGAACTATCTAAAATTTGCTAGAGCCTATCTTAATGAATTCAAAAAGATATATTCCCAAAATAAAAATAAACTCAGTAAGAATGCAAAGTACAGTATAGGAAGCTAAGAACAGGTGAACTCCACAATTCAGTAGCTATAACCATCCTCAACCTCGTAGATTTTTATATCTGCATATAATGAATCAGGGTAGTGTTCTAGCAAGCCTCTGTGCCTTCTTGTTTAGGAGTGCACTCCCCTCAATAATGGGCACTCCTTTCTTAGCTGTGATTAAAAAATACTGATAGAATGCTATAAATTGCCCCAAATACACTTATTTTCTACAATTAATGGTAACCTAAATGTTAGTGCATTATCGAATTCCATCAGTTTTAGTCTAAAAGATGGAGAATAAATCAAGCACAGTAACAGCAGCTTGACTAGAATGGCCGAACGACATTGTTCAATCTACAAATATCATTAACCAAGGAAGCAGAGGGATGAGAAATACGAAAAAGATCAGGCACCAGCCAAGAGTATTGGTTTTCAGATGTCCAGAAGACAACATGAAACACCAACATCCTTTTATGTAACAATAAACTGATGAAATCACTAACCACAAAAGAAGAGGAATAATGCATATTATGAACATTTATAGTTACTATGTGTCATCAATTAAGGTTTACATTAAAAGTTGGGAAGAGAAATATGAAGAGGTCAGAAGGGGAAAACTGAATAGCTAGGTGTGGCTTAGAGATTTATGAGGTAATTGATTTGAGTACTCCTAATCCTCATGGTACTGAAGGTCCAACATACCTTGTGATCACTTGATATCAGATGATGAGTTCTGGAGATAATGTCATCTCATAATTCCAACCACTCAGCTCTGGAGGAATGCAGGATATAGGCAAGTATAAGAGCAGCTACTTCAGCAATGGATCATTCAGAGCCTTTGAGAACATCTTATAGCTTTTTGCAGAGACATAAGTTACTTGAAAGAGGACTTTGAATATTAACCCCAAACTGTGGTTGAAGGCCCGGAACCCTTCCCTGTCATCCATTGCCACAATAGTTCACTGTGTGCAGTGCTTTCTTGTTCACATTTCTCATTACTCTTGCGGTATACAATTTTTACACACTGAATTGTTCATAGCCATGGATTTTGGTATTTCCAGATGAGAGAACTCCCAGCATATGAAAAGTCAACTTCTCTAATGGGCAAAAGTCATATAATGTCCCAATGTGGTATGACAAAATCAACTCTTGTATCCACACCGACAATCATTCCACTTCGCTTACAGATTCTCCCGACAGACAATTTGAAGCCAAACTTTTTTTCCACCAAGACAAAATCATATTGGTTCACCAACATGGAAGCCACACAGACCTTTGTCTGTTCCAACCCAGCTACGACCAGTATCTTTAGAGACCCCCTTCTCTTTCATCAACTCCTTACTTGGCACACACCTCCCATTTCCCAGCAGCTGCAAATGTATTGGAGAGAGCAACATAAGCTCCTGGTCTCCCATCTTTGCTCAATTCAAACACCTCTTTTGCTGCAATATCTGCCATGTCCAAATCACCATGAAGCCTAGATGCTCCAAGCAATGCTGCCCACACATCAGAACTTGGCCTCTCAGGAATCCTCTTAATAAAGCTGTATGCTTCATGCAGATTCCCACTGCGGCCTAATAGATCTACCATGCAAGCGTAGTGCTCCATCCTTGGCATAAGTGAATAGTCCCTCTCCATGCTCTCAAAATCTCTTGGCCACTTGATACTAACCCTGCATGCCCACAAGCTGACAAAGCACTCAAGAATGTAGCATAATTGGGTTTAACCCTAAGAGTTCTCCTCATCTCATTGAAAAGTTCAAGGGCTTTGCATGGAATACCATTCTTCCCATACCCATCAATCATTGAAGTCCAAGAGAATACATTCTTCTCAGGCATGTGATCAAAGACATTCCTCGCATCCTCAATTCTACCACATTTAGAGTACATGTCTATAAGTGCACTCCCAGACTTAACATGGGAAAAAAGATCAATCTTGATGGTTTGGCAATGCACCTGTCGTCCAAACTCCAATGCTGACAAGAGAGAGCAAGCTCCAATTATGCTCACAAAAGTGGAAATCGTTGGCTGAAAACTCAATTGTTGCATTGTCTTATAAACTTCAAGCGAATTTTCAGCAGTATCCAAAGTTTTGCTGTAACCCTCAATCATAGCATTGAACACCACAGTGTCCTTCTCTCTCAAGCTGACAAAAATATCTTCTGCTTCTCTAAAAGAACCTTTGTTCATGTACCCAACAATCAATGCAGTGGAACACACAAGATTCCTTTCCGACAATTCATCAAAAACAACCCTCGCATAACCAACCTTCCCATTCTTCACATATGAGTCGATCAGAGCAGCAATGAGGACATCATCTGACTCGCATATCAATTTGATAATATGAGTATGGACCTGCCTCACGAGATTTAAAGAAACCAAGGTCGCTGAGAGTTTCAGAACCATCGACAAGGTGAAACCATCTGGCTTTCCACCAGAGAAGACGAGCTTTCTAACAAGCTCAAGTGATTCCTTGGCAAGGCCTCCTTTGAAGTACCCAGCGATGATGAAGTTATAAGCCGAGAGAGTTGGTGCCGGCATTCCATCGAACACATTGCGCGCGTGGGCCAATGAACCGCATTTCAGGTGAAGGATGAGGAGCTTGATGGATACATTGGTGTTGTGTCGGAGCCCGGCTTTGAGGATTTGAGCATGGATGGTTCGGCCATGGGAGGGGGAACTGGAATTGATGTAGTGCTGAAGAATTGAAGCAAGGAAGGTAAAGTTCTGGAGGGAAATGGGATGGCGGATTGTTTTGCGGGAAGTGGGAGGAGTTGCTTCCAATTAGGGAGGAGAGCGGCCTTACCAAGAGCCGGCCATTTGTCATCGTTGGGTGGTGCCAATTTTTTTATGACCGTTAACCGAATCAGGTTGTGGAAATTTTAAGCGAAGGTGATGCAGAGGTCCAGTCACGTGCACGTCGACCGCTCCCGTTGTGACCGTATAATATGAGTGAGAGGGTGTGAATTAAAGATTACCACAAATAGATAACTAAAGAATTGTAACTCTTCAAAAATCACCATAAAACTTCCAAATCAAGAAATTTGGAGTTAAAATATCCTGTTTCATAAAATAAATTATAGGGTTTACTGTATGATTATATCTACCAGTTTTTCAAGTTGCAAAAAATGTCCACATAAAATTTAGAATCTTAAGATTTAAATAGTTTTGGAATTGGTGGAGATTTCCTACACTTTCAAAAAATAGAATTAGATAATGTAAAATTGTTTAGTTACAAGGAAAGCATATTTATGAGTAGATATCCAACTTAGAGTCTAATTAGGTGATTGGATATAAATAATATAAGATTCATAGATTGGACTAGTAAAGTCAGTAAAATCTAACTAGGTTGGACTTATATTCATAAATGTCCAAAATATCTTTGAAGTGAATTCGTCCAAGAACAATACAAAGAAAAAAATATCTTAACCGGTTGCATGGGCCACCCATGAATTCCATAAGATTTTGGGCTCAATCATCCAAATAGATTCTTAATTATGATCCATTAACTTAATTAGATATAACAATCATTTTTAATCGACGACTTTATTTTTGAAATGTTGTTATTATCTTGGTTATGTGCTTATTGATTATTTCCTTCTCTTCTTATTTTCTTGGGGTGCTTCTATTCTCCATACCCAATTCCTATCCTCGACCAAACAAGTGCTAGATCTTCACTATCATTCTTCTGAAAACTCTTAGCCTATCAACTGATATCTCTTTGCATCAGGTCATCAATTCATACAGAGGTTTGACCCTTAAGAGAAGAACGTTTGCGTAGCCTTAATTAGAAATATTCAATATCCGCTTTTCAAGAAAGAAAAGTTGGACCAAGTCCAACCAAATCATTAAGAAATTTCGATGCTTTCTTACCGTGGGACTAACTAGCTTCGTTACAACCGGTGATGCATGCGACTTAAACACCCTGTAGTATCATGCATGTTAATATGTAGATGATGGAACATAGATCTTTCTTTTGTTATGGGCACTGTGGCAGTTTCTAGGCACAAGCCCAACCCAAGATCCTCCAGTATGTCATTTATTATTATTATTATTTTTACATATCACTGAGGTCTTTAATCAGCTCAAAGGATGGGCAGTAACTATTTGCATGGAAAACGTACGGATTAAATAGTCATTGTTCAGACCATTTCCCATTCACATTGAAACCACAGAAGAAATGGATTGCTCGGGAAACTTAAGACACAACGAGAAACAAAGTAAGGCCCACTTACAACAGCCCAACCCGTGTACTCTACGTAATGCGTAAACTTATTGACTACGAAAGCGGTGACCCACAACAAATTATAACCCTATGGCCCTGCCTTGAAACCACCTCCTTGGAAAGCCAGATAGCCATCTCTCTCTCTCTCTCACTCTCTCTCTGGGGTCCATATGATAGTGGAGAGCCCCAGACATAGGTGCAGTATGATAATTATGTTCACTGCATGGGGGAAAGGCATGAGAGCATCATGCACTCGCGTGCAGTCATATGGCAACACAATAGACTAACTCAACAGAGAAACTTCCTACTGTTTTAATAATGGCACCACCACCGTATCATTTCGAGCGTGCAGACCCTGCCTTTTGACTGCCAAATTTTGCCCTGCCAAAGCCCCTGCTAAAGCCGCCTGAAGAGGAATTAAATAACCACACAGTGACACCCATGACAAAGCAAGGAAAGCAAAAGCTCCACCCTTCCCTCCCAATGAGTGGAGATGGAATGTTCTCCCTTGCCCATTTGCCTTCAGGGCACATTAGCTTTAGTCTTTCTCTTGCTTCTATGCAGCAGAGAATCCACAAAAGAGACGTTCCAGAGGAACGAGTTGAGGTGGTAGAGCATATAAAGAGATGTTTGGCTCTACTTTGTTGCATGTGTCTCATTCCTTAAAGGAGCACTAAAGAAACACTAAAGAAACTATAGTGCTAAAGCAAATGCTCTCCCATGTTAGTTCTTGCCGAGATTAGCTGGCAATTCGGAAGGAAGTGATGTGCTGCAGTGGGATCACTATGAGTAAAGAAGCTAATCATATACAAAAACAGGGGGAGGCAATTTTGTTATTAGCCAAGTAACAATACTGGTTAATGTATGTGCACAACAACTAGTTGGAGTGATTCCTACAGGATGGAAAGCAAATGCTGCATTAGAAATTTTGAAATTGTTCGGAGGACATCATGCTTGTATTTTGTGTTCCAACCATTACAAAATATACTGTTATAGCATGTGATCAGCTCAATGTAAATTGGTCAGAGAGCTTGAAGATGTTTATCAAAAATTAGAAGATACGATTTAAGTTGAACAGCATAATTAGTACATGTGAAATAAATAGTGGCAGTGATGAACATGCAAATGATTGGTGGACTTTTGATGGTTTGCTTCATATTTATCTTTGCATTTGCTCGAGATGATGAAAAGATAAGGACAACTTGGGGCTGATTAAGGGACAAAAGGAAGGAGGAAGCTTTTAGAAGGTTCCCTGGGGTCTTCTGTGCCTGCCCTTGCCACAACCGCAGTTGCGAGAATTCCTCATGGGACACCCGGATGAGTCACCATTCTAGAGAACCGTTATCATGATATCTTTAGTACTCTACATGTAAATTAGTTTGTACATATGTAGCATATACAAAAGTGTGCAAGACATCAGCGAGTAGACCGGCTTCAATGTTTCCAAGCTACAAGAGTTTTCAGATAGTCCCACCAGGCACCAGATATGTGCGAAGTACTTGTTTATATTTAATTAAATATATAAAGTTGTAAATTCTAGCCATCAAAGCCAAGCTGACCGACCTAATGTGGATCCTGTCTCAAGATGAACACTTGCAAGACAAACCATTCGGGAATCCCTCCTAATGTCTCTCTCAAGACTCTTTTTTTATTAATAAGACGGAGCAGTTCATACAAAATGGGTATGAACATAATCCAAAATATCATAAAGGAGGATGTCATGAAACGGCATCGTCAAAAGAGATACATCCATTCATCTATCTTCATCAGAATAATTAGCAACAAAATTGACGATCCAATCGACAGAAGAGTTTATCTTCCGATAGACATGTCTAGTACTATCTACAGATGCGCACTCCACTAATAGACTCCAGATGTCCTGCACCAGCAGGTTGGAGACAGCAACCTCCTCTCGGACCTGAATCCAACTGACCACCATAGTCGAGTTGCCTCCACCACCAACCAATCAACTCCGAGCACCAAGCATGTGAAGGAGATGCCCTTTCAAGTGGCTCACGGCTCCGCACTGCAGATAAAAATCATCAAAACTCTTCAAGTCATAACTCTTGACGATCGATCAAGAATAAGTGGTATATTCGAGCAGATATAGACAAGGAGCCATGCCTGCAGCTCTACGACCAGGCATTGTTCCTTGTTTGGGACCCTTTTCATGCATTTATAAAAGAAGTGGTATTTTCCGCTTTAGAGAAGGCAGGAACAACGGGATATAGCTGATTATTAGTTGGAAGAACTAATGAATTAAGATATGTTATGAATTTTAATTTAAAAACTTGATAACTAAATGGCAGGGAATGCGGCCGTGGTCGCATGACAAGCTTATCCCATGTCCATGATAACTTTTTCCACGAGTCATAGAGGTATGTATGGAGGATGAGCTTCACTTCAACTAGTATGTTTTTGGAGTGAGATGGCGGAGGTCAAGTCCCTTACATGCAAGAGCTCTTTTTGTGGCTAAGGAAAGACCTAACAACTTCTACGTAGATCAAGATGTGGCATCCGTTTATTCCCTACAATCACCTTGGCCTCTCCCTTCCTGCACCTTTTCAAGCCCCTAACATGGTCTTCCACAAGCCTTTCAATACTAGAGAGAGTGTCTCATAATTTCCCAAGCTTTTTCCTGTTAACTCTGTCATTTAGCTTATATCCCTTCTGTTCCCTCCTCCTCTGGTGGCAAAAAATAATCCAACGTACATGTGTTTGGTTAGAACCATATAGATAGCTTCCCAAAAAAAGAGCATGGGGTATTTGCCCCATGGTTTTATCCTCCCATTTACCACCACGAGCCAAGGGCCTGTTAATGGATCCAGCCACCTTTCCCTGTGCTAAAGGCTCAGAGGACACGACAAAGTAGCTGGCAACTGGCACCATAGATCAAACCTTTCCATCCCCATTCATGAGCTACTCTCACATGGTGGGAAGTCGGGAATGGGCAATAAAGCTTTAGGAATGAAATGGGATCTGTTGGGGTAGGTGATAAGCCGATCACATCGAAGGCTGACCTCATTAGAAGATCGAAATTATCAGAAACTAATCTCATCGGGAGACCAACCTCATCAGAAGATCGAGATCATCAGAAAGTCGATCTCATCAGAAGGCCGAGCTCGTCATAAGTCCGATCTTAACATCATCTAAACATATGGCATCGGTCTATGACCGATCTGCCCCAAAACTGCTAACTCATTCAGCCAACTTCTGGATCCCCTTCCTCCAATCCATGCCGGGCCCAGTCTCGACTTTAGGTTCTTATCCTCCCGCCAACTACGGTCCCCACTTGTGAGCAGAGATCCCAAGGCACGGGCATCGGCCGAGCAGGTGAACCTCAAGCATGGCTGCCACGCTAATCCGTCGATCACATCAAGTCACATCATCCTTGAGAAGCTCAGGCCGCTCTCAATGTCCTGTCAGATGGCTCTTGCCTCTAACTACGGTGGCCCCTCATGTGCTATGAAATGATAATACTCAAAAAAGTCAAAAGGCCAAGCACGACGCCGCTCAGAGACATAATTAAGGATAAAAGATCTTTTAAGACCTCCATCTTCTCCTCAAGGCTCCAACCACATTCATATAAAGAGGTAAATAAGGACCCTCCAAGTAAGCCTCCTCTTTCTCTCATAAACGATCACTTTTTTTCACCTACTACGAAAAATTTGACTTGAGCGTCTGAGGGTCCTCGTCGGAATCAACTCCAATAGAATTTTCTTGCAAGTTCGGCCATCGTCGATGCACTAGATGTTGCCCCAGTCTAGCACCTCCAGCCTAGGATGGGTTCTATCCGCAACAGATTGGTGCATCAAGTAGGAGGCTTTGCCCACTTTTAAGAAAAAGCGAACAACCTCTTATCGTGCTACCATGAAGAGTGTCCTTGAGGCATTCTAACCCAAGGAACGCTCACAGGCAGCAGCTTTAGTCAGAGATTATACTCCTGTTAGCTACCAGAGGCATCCCTACAACCCTCTTTGCTGGTTCTCAGAAGAAATAAAGTTAGAAGACTAAGCGTGGCTCTCGAGGACGTTCAATATGGGGCAGAAAATCCCTAACGGGACAAGTCGGGATAGTACGGCTAGAGCAGATAGGATGGCCTCTCCCTGATGCTCTATTCATGGCTTCCTCCTTTGATGATGGCACCGAGTGGCTGACCTTTATTCAGCTAATCTTTCATCAGGTATTCTTTTAGCCTCATGACCAACTCGCAATTGGCCAACTACTTCTTTCTGAGTGCCACAATCTAAAATCAATAGCCTGCTCAATGATAGTTGGTGCACGACAATCCCACCCTCGATAATTCGATGCACCACCGACTCCAGCCGCCACAGTGCCAGATAGAAATCCATACCAACGAGGGGTATGTAATCTGGATCGGAAGAGAAAATAAGCTTCAAAAGACCTGCATAAAACTTTCGAGATAAGAGGCTCGTAAGCCCTCACCTGTCATCTCGCTTTCTTTCTTTTGATAGGACTGCAGGCTCTTAAGTGCCCAGATCAACTCCAATCCATCAGAACAATCTGAAACTAGATTGAGCCCGAATTGAAGCCAAAATTAGACCATAATGGAGATCAAACTGAGGTCGCTGATTCTCCAAAGTTGATCTCCAAAGTTCAACTTCTCAAAGCTAAGCTTTCGAAGGCTAAAGTGAAACAAACTGGCTAAAACAAGATAATACAACTCTAATATTCCTTACTTTAAAGCTTAGTTTAACTTGAGAGTCGAAAGGCCCAGCTAGAGCCAGTCCGACAAATTCTCTCATTCTGTGTATGTAGGCCAGCGATGAAATCTCGCTCTTCAGTGAGGGGCTGAAGCCCTCGGTGACTAAGAAGCGGGGATAATCGATTCGGACCTTCGAAGGTCGAACTCTGCTTTTCAGTGAGTCAACGCCCATGAAGACCTTACTCGTCCAGAATGTGAAGGCCCTGCTTTTCAGCGGAGGGTCTGAAGACTTCACTCTTCAGCGAGGAGCAAAAATCTTCGATCAGATCTGAGATGCAATAGCAAAAAGCCTTGACGAGATCCGAGGTCACTTCGATAAGGTCCGAGATGCAACAGCAAAAATCTTCGATCAGATCTGAGGTCACCTCGATCAGATTCGAGGTGCAACAGTAAAAAGCCTCGATAAGATCCGAGATCACCTCGACGAGATCCAAGGTATGGCAATGACAAAGCCTCGATGAGAACCGAGGTCACCTCGACAAAATTTGAGGTGCGGTGCAGACAAAAAGCTCGACGAGATCCGAGGTCATCTCGACAAGATTTATGATTCGAAAAGCTCCTCCAAACGATAAATCGATCATGATTTATGATTCAAAAAGCTCCTCCAAATGATAAATCGATCATGATCTATGATTCAAAAAGCTCCTCCAAATAATGAATCGACCATAATCTATGATTCGAAAAGCTCCTCCAAACGACGAATCGATCATAATCTACGATTTAAAAAGCTCCTCCAAATGATGACATCATTTTCTTCGAGGAAAACTTTGACAAGACTGACAAAGTCGAGGAAAAAATTTGAGGAAAATCTGAGGAGAAAATCTGAGGAGGAAATCTGAGGAAGTCCACCTCATCAGAAAGCACCTCCAAACGACGAGTCGACCATGATCTCGACAGGACTGACACTCTGAGGGACAGACAACTCAAAAAACTCCTCCGACTCAAAAATTTATTGAGCAACTTGGTCACTTGACATCCAGCCAAATAATTACCTCGTTGGCTAGTACTCGACGAAATGTTATTCAATTGATACCCATTTAATAGAACTGTAAGGTCCGACAACCGTAAGCATGCCTGCTACGGCTCAACAGCCGCAGGCATATAAGCTACAGTTCGTACACAAGACCCAGACGAACAAAATTGTGGTTAGTCGACTTGTCCCCGATTGATCAAGGATCAATTGATCCGAAATAAAATAGAGATATGACTATGCTCTGATTCAATGACTATGCTTCAAATTCAATAGACTTGCTCTATGAAATGATAAAGTGGCTAATCGTCGAAGAAATAACTTGGATCTATACGGCAACTAACTCCTTTCATCCGATTAAAATTACATAATCGGACTTAGGAGTTGGGGGTAAATGTTGGGATAGATTCTCGTCGCTAAGCCGAGCTCATCGGAAGATCGAGGTCATCAGAAAGCCGACTTCATCGGGAGGCCGACCTCATTGGAAGATCAAGATCGTCAGAAAATCGATCTCATCAGAAGGTCGAGCTCGTCATAAGTCTAATCTCAACATCACCTAGACACATGGCATTGGCCCATGATCGACTTGCTCCAAAACTACTAGCTCATTTAGTCGACTTCTGTATTCCCTTCCTCCAACCCACATCGAGCCCACTCTCAACTTCGGGTTCTCATCCTCCCGTCGATCACGATCCCCGCTTGTGAGCCAAGATCCCAAGACACGGGCATCGGCCAAGCAAGTGAACCTCAAGCATGGCTACCACGCTAATCCATCGAATCACATCAAGTCACATCATCCCTGAAAAGCCCACACCGCTCTCAGGACCCTGTCAGATGGTGGCCCCACGTGCTATGAAATGATAATACTCAAAAAGTTAAAAGACCAGGTGCGACGCCGCTCAGAGACATAGTTAAGGGCAAAAGATCTTTTAAAGCCTCTTTCTCCTCAAGGCTCCAGCCTCACCATATAAAAAGGTAAACGGCCTCCTCTCTCTCTCATAAATACTCACTCTTTTCCACCTGCTGTAAAAAATCTGACTTGAGCTTCGGAGGATTCCTGCCAGAGCCAACTCCAACAGGAGCTTTTTTTACAGATCTGGCGCCACCGATGCACCGAACATCGCCCCGCTCCAGTATCTCCAGCTCGAGACGGATTTCAGCTGTAGCAAGATCAACTGGTTAAATGAGGAAACAACAAACCCCAGAGGGTTGTGACCTTGCCTCCTTGGTCTTGTGTAAATTGATATTTGATTTCACACCACTTTCTTTGGTGCAAGGTTTCCATTATCACACAATTCCGCAAGGTGAAAACAAGAGAACATCTGTGGACCAACAAAAAAAAAGGAAAAAAAAAAGAAAAGAAAAGAAGAAGAAGACGACAATATCTTACAAGTTTTTTAGTTAAAGGTAACAATAAAGTATGCTTCTTTACTTTCTCTAAAGTTCACTCTGATAACAAGAGAAAGAAGGAAAAATGAACATAATAGAGTAAAAATCACTATAGTATTTCAAATGAAGCATCTAAATTTCATATTAATATGGATTCAGTATTGTCAAGACACAATCATACCAGATTATATTATTTAGATTTTTTTTGTTTTGCTTGCTCAGCACACCACCGGCTTCATGAGGTAAGTATTCAGAAGGACCATTCTTGCTGCATCTGCCTCGTCTATTGAAGGATGTAGCTTCATATTTGTTGATCAGTAAGTCTAAATAGTGAAAAGAAATATGAAATTTTGAGGAAATAATTGATCTATCCTCCTACCTAAATTAAGAAAATTAGGATGCATTTGATTCATAACCAAAATTGAAATAGAAAATGAAATCAGAATGACTGAAATGAGAATTGGAATAGCCATATTCTCCATTGTATTTGATTTGTAATTGGAAGCGAAATAAGATTTGAATCTTGAGAAAAGTAGAGACTAGGGCATTCTCATTCTCTTTTATAATCAGAATGGGAATGAGATTTTTCTTAACCCACTAGAAAGAGAGCCACTCATTCAGATTCCCATCCTATAGTCGAACACCTCATAACCAAACATACCTTTAGCAAGTGTTTGGTTCATGATTAGAATGGGAGTCACCTATTCTCATTCTCAATCCAAATCCCATTTTCTCCTAACCAAATACACCCATAAAGAAGTGGCCATCATCTCCAAATATTTATTTTGATAAGCTAGAATGAGATTTGAATACTAGATGAAAGTAGAGACTTAGACATTTTATTCTTTTTATAATCGGAATAGGAATGGGACTCCTCTTAACCCAATAGCTAAAAAGAGAACCACTTATTTACATTCGCATTCTATAATCAACTCTCCACAAACATGCCCTCAAGAAAGTCGCCATCATCTTCCAAATGTTTATTTTAATAAGCTGGCATATGTAAAAGGTTTAGGACATGTTTGATCATTGCCAATTTAAAAGACTAAATAATCATAGTTGTAATCGATTAACATCAACCCTAGCTACAATGCAAGCGAAAATTAAATGGCACTAATTGATGGATTTACATTAACTCTAGCTACAAGCAAAGTGAAAATTAAATGCCTCTAACTATTTTTAACCACCAATATTTGACTTAATACTATTCTTTACCTTCAATTGCATTGTTGCATGTGGGTATTTTTTTTGTGGGGTTGGGGGCACGAGCAAATAGTAGAGCAGAAGCTATATCAAAGAGAATAGTTAGTCACCGCTGAGGTGGTATTCCAGCGAAATGGACTTTTGTTCCAACGGTGTGATCCGGATTCGAATCATGACAGATATCGGACTATGATTAAATACCAAGACGCGAATGACTGTCAAATGGAGCGTATTCTGACGGTTCGGGTATGGCGCTTGAAATTATATCTGATCCGTGGGCTCTTGATGGTACTGGGATGATGTACTCATCCTATCACCCATTGTGCTCACCCATATGATAGGGAGGAGGCCGTCTATTCATCTAAATTTGGTCCCAAATCGTACATTCTTTAATAGAAGTTGGGGCTCTTTGATCATGCCAAGGAAAATAGATGCGCTGGATCACACCGCCCCCCCCCCCCCACTTTAATTTTTTAACAAAAAAAAGAAAAAAAGGGAATAGTTAGTCATCTACGTGCAGCAGAGTTTGCAGAAATAAGAGCAGACTACAGCACCCAAAAGCTGAAGAACTGAGCAGCGTATATACAACAAAGCAGGTAATACATACGGCACACCGAATAACCCATAACCCCACAGGAGAATCTGATAACAACTATAACTAAGAGACAGGAAGAAAGAACAACACCATATAAACCATATACATAACATGACTTTGCACATACAAAATTATTTTATCTACTTTAGTCAAATTATCGAGAAATTTAGATTTCTTTTTCCCAAACATCAAGAAATTTATAAAAGATATTTTGATAAAAATCTTATAATTGTAAAGGAAATCGATAAGAAGACCTCATATCCTCTCAAGTGGGATTATTAATTATAGAATACCGATTTGTACAACGAGCAATGGCATCAATCTAATAAATGGTTTTCTAAGTAGCAAATGAATGAACGCCTCGAGTTCGGTAGCACGCAACATGCATAGTGGTGGGAGCATGCGACACGGGAACATCGTCCTAAGAAAAACAGTACGTACTCCGACGGTCATCTAGATATATAATTGCACCAGGACTTAGTGTTAGGAGACTAAGGCTTGGTAAACATAAACTATTAGGGTACATGGGTTTGGTGGACATGTAGTCTAGGCTGTAGAACTTAGGGAAATGAAATGCTAATTGTTTATGTAGTTGCAAAATCAAGGAGTAAACTGAAAAAAGTAGTTAAACTAGGAAACTAGGATGAGCCAAGTGGCTCCATATGAAAAGATCTCTGTGCTAGTTGTTATATATTCCTATAGCCCACATTGCTGCATTCATTTCTTCATGAATAATTATAATAAACATGTATTTTCATAATTTTATATGCAAAAAAATGAGAGCTATATTGGTTGCAAAACCGGAAAAGAAGGGAACCCGTGACATCGTTGTATTGACAAGAATAACCTCAATATGTTTTGGAACTTCGTTCTTGCCACTGCCACCTGTCAATGAAACAAGGTGAGGGATACTGTTTACCATTATCATATGCTGAATAGAACTCGTAGAGGGAAGGAAAAAATTAATTAATTAGCATGGTGTATCATTAAAACGGTGCATTTGGTGTTAGATATAATTTTTTCATTGCAACAGCCTGTAATGTTGCTGGCAGCACGGTTTCGATGGATTGGATTGATGGATCCGCCCATCCCAAGTGAAGGAGAAGAAGGTAAATTCAAAACTTTTGGGGTTATTGGGTAAATTCCGATGAAAGCTTCTGTTGACCGTCGCCACGGAACAGAAACTTCCCGCGGTCAAAAATAACGGAGTCTATTAAACCGTCCCCGGTTTCTCACCTGTGTCGTTATTCTGAATCTCATGCGAACCGGTGCATCTCTCTAGGATCCGATCATTGGCGGTGAGTATAAGGAAGCTTTGACTCACATCCAACCCAGATATTTGAGAAACAATGATCTAATTCAATGAGTTTCCCAACCTAGATTTCATGGCTAATTCATATAACAAGAAGATTACTTTAAATTAAAGTTGAATCTATCTCATTGGCTATTAGCATCAAGCATGTGCAATGCACATGAGATGCAAAATCAAAAGAGTTAAATAAAAAAAAGTTTATTAAAAAAAATAAAAGAAAAAGTTGCTCAAACAAGTTGGGCCTACAACATGAAAGTTCAGGCAAATCTTATATGGTTTTACTACAATAAAATAGTTATCACGGTATCCTTGGATATGTAAAAAATATTATAAATATTTTATATAATTTTATGATATTTTTATGTACTATCTTAAGATTGCACCTATAATTAATTGCTAATCTTTTTTTTTCAAAATTATCAATAAAAATCTATTTTTTGGCGACATATATAGATGTCTTTAAAGTTTCAATCTCAACATTTTATTCAAATAATTAGCTGCCATCATATATGCTTGTTTTAGACCATGATATCTTATAGAAAAAAATTTCTAAAATAAATCATATATAATCTAGAATTCAAACCAAAAGAGGATTATATTGATATCATCTTTCTTTCTTTATGCTCTTTTTATAGAAGTGTGTAATATGTAGTGGTTAGTGGAGTTAATGGAATTCATAATCGATATGCTTTTTTTCAATCATTTACTATCACATTTTCACAAAGGAAGTATAAAAATTCATCATTCATAAAAGCAACATATTTAAGTACCGAAAAAAATAAAGCAATGTATTTTGCATTAGTACATTAATGAGTAAAACCATTTGATGGGGCCCTGGGGATGACTCTAAGGCTATCTGAAATTGAATTATCTAATATTAGTACATTGTGGTGCCATGTTTTTCAATCCCCTAATACTTTTGATGAATTTATAGTAATCAACACTAAACCTTTGAAAATGAGAATGCATCTAATTTAGTCCAAAAAAATTATATATTTGTGACGATTGTAAATGAATTAATTTTAAAGTCCCATTCCAAGCTACCCTCTGTCGCTTCTGCACCCAACGAACATACCGAAATAAATTCTTTATTTATGGAGCATAGGAGACATTCATGCATGGTACATATATATTATCTAAGTACCAAGAGGGACAATTAATAATAGTATGGAACAGAGAGATATTTTTAAATATAGATTCATCTAAAGAATTATAAATAATTTGGTATCCAAACATTGATAGAGTTAAAGTACAGCTCAACATAAATCTAATTATTAAAATATTAATTGTTATATGCCATACTAAGGCCTCAAACATAATTGCTAAAATAATACAACTTGTCATGATACATATATACAAAACCTATTTGCACTCATGCTACAACCAGTCTTGATGCATCGTTAGACTTCAACCCAAGCTAAAGAAGGAATCAAAATTGACCATTTTCTGATCTTGTATTTTAATACACGTCATACATGAAAAACTACTTGTAATGGTATTTAAATATCTTACAACTATCATAAATTGACGTAACAAGTGACCCCTAAACGTATACTCTAACGATTGTGCATGAAAATTACGAATAATGTAATATTTATATTTTGTTCTGTACTTTTGTAATTAATGAGTATCAACCTCATGCTTCTACGTCTCATGTGCGTAGTCAGGTCATTCTTATGAGCCAATCAACCTTTTACGTTATATCATCTACATGCACGATCATAATACCTTACATATAAATTCATAAATTATGATATTTCTCAATTAAAACATGAATACCTAACAGTTACTTTGCTATTCTCATAAATCCATCAATAATTCTGAATCAACCCCACCCCTTGCCACAGTGACACGTTGCATCGGTGAGAACAAAAGAATACTTATTTAGCGTCAGAATAGGGGGTAAGCATATCATCAATGAATCCATACCAAACCCACGAGAAGCAAAACCAGCAAACGAGATTTCCCTCCTCTTGAGAAGACGAAGAGAAATGATGAAAAAACCTCCAACATACCTCCATTATAGCTTGCACATATAAATCCCGCACTGCTCTGATGCTTGCGGCCCCCTTTCTCCCCATGCGACAGCGACATCTGTTGCTCTTTCCCGACAATATCTGAATGCCTCTCTCTCTCTCCCCTCTCCCTCCC
>KE504773.1:517937-536564 GCA_000441515.1 Elaeis oleifera | reverse complement strand
TCCTCCTCTCTCTCTCTCTCTCTCTCTCTCACACAAACTCCGAAATCCCAAAAATTTCATTACTCACATACTTCCTTTTCGCTCGGTATATGTCACTCCCAAGAATATCATTACTTAAACATGCACTGTGCCTACAATATAGCGAGACATACATTGCACACGCATGCAATGCGTGCATGCATATCTGCTCATGTTACCGTAAAAACATATATGAGAAATTAATGGTTGTAATTTTGAAGATGTTAAAGTAATTGTATAAACATTATTTTTAAATAGTTTTTGAATGAATTTTAAATAGTTTTTAAACGAAAGTGCAGAACTTCTAGTGTAGCATGGGAGTTGGTTGAAACTTGAAACTATTTGCAAATTCTTCAAACCCAAAATTTTAAAATTTGAGTCAATTAGTGATTGTGTTTGTGCTAATCCTGAACAAGAAAGTGATAAGTATATGATTGTGGTTTATATGCACTTTTATGTGGTTTTGGATTTTTGGAAATACAAGCAATGAGAGCCAATAGTACAACTCTGAATATATGGAAGTGATGTATCCAATGTTTGTGGTTATCTTTTGTTAACAACCATAAGCATCAAGACTAACCATAACTATGTGGAAGCAGCTTTCTAAATCCTTCTTCTCCAACCATTACCATTGGGGCTATCTTAATTGTTATTGTAAGGCTTTTTTACATTATTTCTGTACTTGTTTTCCATATTTCATTAGGTCCTTCCATCCTCTTTAATCATTTTACAAAGTGGGGTTCTTCTCCACATATCTTTGTTTAGATCCCCATACAATTTCAATAATGCAATGTTATTTCATCCTCCATTCTTGCAACTTCTAAACCTCCTCTGATACATCCATTCCTCTGCACGTGCTTCCTAGCTTTACCACACATTCAGCTCAGTAGTTTTGCTTAATTTATCCTTTTCTCCCTCAACTTTAATCCTTTCTTTGTTGCCATCCTTTTATGCGATGGCCCTACCATCTGGCATCTGCACTCCTTAATAAGCTTCTCCCATTTGTCTTGACAGTTAAGGGTCCTAACGAACAATATAGCAAAGAGTATGCATGAAGTCATCATCACAACAATCTATTTATTGGACTATTAGAAATCTTGAATGAGAATTAGAAAGGTTTGTCCAAGCATGCTAGAAGGGTGTATTTTGATAGAGTTTGAGGAACAATATCTTCTTCCTTTGGCTTGTCATTTCTGTAATCTAATTTTGCCATCTCATCTGACTTGTCCTGTTGTATAGTTTTTTTTTTTTGGTGAATATGGTTGATAAGGTTTAACTTATTCTCTTATGAAGTTTTCACATTAGTTGTGTGCAAAATGGTTTATGTCACCAAGATTTCAAACTCGCAATCACTGAAGGTATGGCGTCATGAATACCCACTTACTAGATTTACTAAGAAGGCCAATGAAGGTGATACCTGCCATGAAGCTATTATGTTTTAGTCACAGCTGCAATCTCTGCTCTACAATCTACAGCGGCACATTATTTTTGTATCTTCTCTTATTGTTAATGGAAATTGGTTTGATATGTAATAGAATATCTTTAGCAACAATGTGAAGAAACTTTCTTGAGCTTGTGTTAGCATTTCAGTTCATTTCAAATATGTGCTCGGCACTGCTCGCACACGTGTGCATATGTATACATGCATGCTTTCAGTATGCCTATGTGCATATGCACATCCTTGTGTGTCATTAGCTCCTGCAATTCTTTTTGGTAATTGTAATTTAGAAATGGTGTTTTCGCTAATGGTAGATGCAAATTGTGGTTTGTGATTTCTTTCTTCAACTTGTTCTTATATGAATTTGAAAAATAGATAGAGTTTAATTAAGTGTGATACATTTGTCAAGTAATTTTATCTTCCAAATATGCACCTTTGTGGCAAAATAATTCAAAACTCTTCTCCCATGGTGTTTGAAGGTAATTTCTTGGTTAAACTTAAAAATAGTACAAAAGCTTTTTGTTCTGATTGTGCAAACCTGAGTTATTTCAAATAATGTTATATATCACTTCTTTATGAAGTTGTGAGGGTGACTAAAAGAGGACTTGCTAAGTAAATATTGTTGAAAAATCAGTAGGAATAATCATAAGCAAATTCTCATTTTCTTTTTTCAATTGGATGTAGAGATATGCAACTTACAGGTTGATAGTCCTGTTATTTCTTGATTCTTATCTGCAAAAGTAACATGCATATATTTGCAGTTCATTTCTGAGCCCCAACTTTCAAATGGGATATCATCATTGCAAAATATTGCTGACTTCTCCACGCAACCTGAAAAGATATCCTATCCTCAGCAAGTTGGTATGTGGTGTTTGAAGATTAAATTTACCATATGTTTGTTCTCTGCATTTACATAATTGAAAGAAGTCCTGCTTTTCTAATTTAGCATTCCCCTAAACATGTTTTGAGGTAGTATCTTCATATTCTTTGCAGCTGTTACCTGCACTGGAGTTATCTGGTCTGTGATTACATCAGTAAGTATTTGTATCTCTGATATTCCTGAGTATAATTCTAACTTTTGTGGTATGCCTCTCATGTCTTGCAACGGACTGTGCATAAAGGAACTAACTGAAGTTGTATTCATCTGGATGGATTTATCCTTTGCTTGGAGAGTCATGTTTCAAGTGTTTCTGATTCTTGCCATCTTTTTTCTTCTTGTGTTAGAGGCTTTGCTAATTGGAGTCTTAAAATAATGTTCAATGACTTCAATCTTAAATGAGCTATAGTACTGACAGCATATCCATCCAGTTTTCCCTAAATAATTACCAATCTTAAATGAGCTATAATACTCTCAGCATATGCATCCAGTTTTTCCACTGCCATCTTCAATTCCATGGTATTGCATCATTTCTTTTCTACCTCCCATTCTTTGGGAAAGCAGTACATAAAACTAATTCTAGGGTTCCTGTTTCCTGGCTTTGTTCAATTACTCAAACCTTGTTTTCTGCTGCTATAATGTTCAAACTAGGAACTTATCTTACTA
The DNA here is from genome assembly GCA_000441515.1 of Elaeis oleifera. Lineage (NCBI taxonomy): Eukaryota > Viridiplantae > Streptophyta > Magnoliopsida > Arecales > Arecaceae > Elaeis > Elaeis oleifera. Next base: position 533,565 of record KE504773.1, on the reverse strand, counting down.
TTTATTTGAAAATATTCTAGTTGAAATGAACCTAAACATTTTGTGATGAAAGATGAATATACTAGACCTGCTGTCCTTATTATAATCATGTTTAGATATGTACTCTATTTCAGAACTATCAGGAACTGATTTTGTTATGAATGTATGGGTATTCCTTGTAAGATCTTTGCAAAAGCTATCTTGTGTCGTTGCCACTCTTCATGACCCATGTTTATATCGTAAGGTAAAGTGTTTTGTCATATCATGACAAACTGCTGTATGGTTGCTTAATGCATCATGCTCAGTTGTTGCTTGTATTTGCTTATTTTATTGAGTTTTGCACATACAGTTACTAGCCAGGTTCCTATAATAAAAAGGACTCCCATTTAACTTAGTGTGCCTACCTTCTGTTTTATTGCTTCCATGTGCCTGCAGCTTTGAATTTTCACGCGTATCTGAAGCATTATTCATGATCAACAGGTATCTGAAGTTTTATCATGGATATGATGTTCTTGGTTATAGTCAAACAGTCTTCTGTGGTTAAAGTGCTCCTAATCCTCCAATCAGGACTGAATAGTGAGGACTATTTTCCAACTTATCTTAACCACCTAAGAGTGAAAACAAAGAAGCAGTGACTTGCACCATACGGACACACACAATGAAAATCTCACAAGGGGCGCTGGTAAGGAAGGGTAATGACCTATCTATTTGGTTGCATAGAATGAAAAATTCCATTTTATGCAAGTTATTGACACCAGTTTGCAGTAAATTTTGTGAGATCCTATCATTGGGTTGGAAGAGTTCTGTCTCCTTGGAGATAACCAAACAACTTTGTTTGATTAGATCGTCTATATGTTTTAAGGCAAAGCACTATAGTAAACTATAACATGTGCTTTACCCAAAAAACTGAAACACGAGTAATTACGCTTTTTCACTCTGAACTATTTTGTCAAAGTTACTTTCCTATTGGTGACTTTATCTGCTATTTGAAAACAAACAGAATATTGCAACTTATTACCAATGTAGATTCAATTATGGCAGCCTTTGCTGTATAACTTGCTGCTTAACCTATTCTACATGTCCATGTTTGTGGGGTTGCTGAAGAATGAAATCTTTAGAGCATAAATCAATGGCTGGCACCGACATTTATCACGTTGCTCACAAAATATGGTATGATAAATCTTGATTCAGATAAGTTTGTATTTGTCTATGCTACCAGCATTTTTGAGGATGATAACAGATTGATGTTCTGAGAGACTGATATCCAATGCCAAGCCAGATGACTTACCATCTGACAAAGTGTGTAAGTGTTAGCTCTGAGTAATGATTTGGTTGCATGATACTGCATTTATTTTTGGCAAGGATGCATCTCACCCTTTTCATTGGTTGCACTTTTTTGAATGAGCTTAACTGCAATTCAGAGACCTGTCTGCCAACTGGCCATCTAGGTTTTATGGCAAGTCCCTCTTTTATCTAAATTACTTTGGCCTAGAATTCAGAACTGGTTTTAGAGGCTTGATATCGGGCTGACTATTATAAAATCTGCTGAGTCCTTCCATGGGGCCTCCTCAGCATACACATGCTCTATAGCTGTGACTCCATATTTGAAAGGAAAAGGCTTGGATAATGATATCAGGTAATGATATGGATGCAACAATTTTACAAGTTGCTTGGCTTCTTTATTTTGCTGCCCTGTGGAATTATAGTATCTCATTAACCCAGAATATTTCTAATTTCCTATGGAGTATCTGAATGACATAGCCAACAAATTGCATACAGTAAAGTCCTAAGTGATAGCTGCATATTTATGTCTATCATTCTGTTGTATCACAGCCTATTAGCAATGTTGCGACTTACCAGGAATTTCTGTGCACTACCTGTGCAACTTGGACTGGTTAGATCAAGTTAAGAGCTAGCCTTAAGCCAGCCCAACAAACAAGATAACCCCAGCTAGCTCAGCCCATCCTGTTTGACAAATCCAACCATTCAAAACCAAATCTAACCCTATACTTGAAGCTCCAATCCAAAACATCCAAAGTCAGTTTGGCCAGGCTGCCTAAGCCTTCAAGTTGAAACCAGTCCATTAGGAAACCTGGTGGACATTCTTGAACGAAAGCCTGATGGCCCTGATCCAGTTCTGGCATATACTGCCCAATTTATTGCATCCAGTTCATTGGTTCTCTTTGTTTGAGTTTGGACTCATAATTTACGACGTAGTCTTAGTCAATTGGACTTGCTTAGAGCAGAATGAGAGAGAATCAATTTATTAATACAACCTAGTGTCAGAATGTATTTTGACTTATGGAAATTTTGTCATTTACATGGTCTGCATTGATTGAGGCTATGAGGTAAATAATACAGAAGCATTTTGTGGGAGGAGCGAAAGAGGGATAGACTTGTGTTTAAGAGGAAGGGACATGTTTAAGACTTGCTCCGTAAACCTGATATACAGAATCCCTACTTCGCTCACCTTTTCATATTATATTGAACTGTACTATCGAACAGGTTTGGTTCTAGCATTTGCAGGTCATTTATGATTTAATAAATTAGGTAATTGTGGACTAAATTTGATCCAAAGCCCCCACCGCTCCTCCTCCTCCTTGTTTTATTGCATCATCTTCTTTTCCTTTAAAATCTTTTCTTCTTCTATTTAATTTCACATCAAGATATATGTAATGGCATCGATGTCAAATTTCTTAAGCATGTTTTCAACAGATCATTTATATATTCTATATCTTTCTAGTATATTGTTCAGGCTCTTGTTATTAAATGCCTTACTGTTATCAAACCTATTCCCTTGTTCCCTTCCTCTTCATTCTCTTCTTTCTTTCCGCTTTTTTTTTCTAGTTTTCATTACAATTTTTTTATACTGAATCTATTTTCTGCCAAGCCTGACTTAATCTTCAGCCACAGAAAGTTATCCTCTTTATCCATTTCTACTATAAATCATATTCAACATTGTTATCCTCTTTATCTTGAAAGTGGTTTTAACAATATTCAATCTTATCTTCTTCCTTTTGGTCTCTGTTTCCGAGTGATCAATTGCTAGTCAAAATTAGATGGGTTATGGTTTGCCTGCTTATGGTTATTAATCAAGATTGGTTATCTGCTGATATGGTTGGCCCCATGGCTGCTAAAGTACACATTGTTAAGTGTGCAACCCTAACGTTAGAATTTAAGCAGACTCGGCATGTGCATCGCACATGAGAAGAAGCATGGTGTGGTTTCAATCTGATTCAAGATTGATAATAAACTTTCACTTTTTATCTGGTGCATGTCTCTACCTTCTCCTTTTAAAGAGAGGGGGAGCTGCACCGAGATGGACACATTCTGCTGAAGTGCTCTCAGGTGTCCCAGAGCAGCTAGGGGCCAGTTTGCTTTGTGATAGAGATTATGCATTTCAAGTGACTTGTTCATCACTTCAGTCTTAACAAACTATAGTTTTACAGTCAACCTGTTTCTCTGATTTCTTGATGTTTGTCGCTGTTCATTGGTTGAAATGGGCAAGCATTTCTATAAGGCATTCCTTTACTTTGGCCTCTTTATTGTTGACATTGGTGCTTTGTGTTTGATTTAATGTTACTTTTCCAGGCAAGATTTCTTTCCGTGGTACAAGATGTTCCTGTGGAAGGGTAATAAGCAAAATATTTCCGCACTTTCCAGCAGTCAATGTTCCTATGTTTCAACTGATTTGACTGTTATCGAAAAGGAGTATACTGTTGTGGAGTCATCTGCTGCTTGTCCGTTTAGGTTTTTCCGATATCTGCTGGCAAGTTTGTATATGCCCTAAAATCGGTCAATAATCTGTGCCTAGAAATTTCTTGAGGGCAATCACGTTTCCTGTTTTCGTTTGGGTGATTGTTATGGAAGCTTGATGTGAAATGGTGTATGATATGGAATGGTGGCATCCTTGAATGAATCCTGGAATATTCACGTTTTGTTCAATCTTAAGAGGGAGGGAATTAGTTCTATCTATCAGCTACTGTTATGGCACTAACACTGTAGTGATGCCTGCCCAAAAGTTTGTAATAGTACTGCTAATATCATCCATTTTTGCTGTAAGTAAGCTTCCTCTTTCAATTCTGATACGTGGCAGATAAATTTGTTCAATCAGGCTGAGTCAATGTGGGTGCTGATATGATGGAGAAGCAAGATTCTACCAGTCCAACTCTCTATATATCAGCTGCCATTATGGCACGAACACTGAAGTGACTCCTGCGCCAAAGTCTGTAATAGTGCAGCTAATATCATCCATTTTTGTTGTCAATAAGCTTCCTCTTTCACTCCTGATGCATGGCGGAGATTTTTTTTTTTCCAATCAGGCTGAGTCAGTGTTTCTGCTGATGTGGTGGAGAATTAACAGCCTATCCTGAACCTGGTGGCTATCTTCCTTGGAAAATCCTGTTATTTTTTTTTTTGGTTTCTAAGATGAAACTCTCTCTGTTCTCTGTCTTCAAAGGCAAAAAAAAAGGGTTTTCTGTAAGAATTAAAGTTACCAGATTGGCGTGTTTGCAAATGGCCATGCAATGGCAACCGCTGGTATGTTAATTTTAGTCAACCTAGACTTTACAGCTGGCTTTCATTTTCTATTTTGGTGAAGGTCTTAATGTCAGATAATGCTAAATGGACTTAAAGTCACATTGGCTCCAGGATGGGATTGCATTGGCATTGCACTCCCCCTATAAAATGGGGATTTTTCCCTTGGTCAGGACAGCGAGTGATGCGACATTTAAAGACCAGTACGCATGCTTCATTTTTGTTTAGAAAGAAGAACAAAAGGGCCAGGGTCCAATAGCTAGGGTACTCCGACTTCAGTGTCCCCTGAACTCTTCTTAAGGGGGTCACAACACTATGAGACTATCACCAACCAATCAGGAGTAGGTCTTGATGAAGTATATGATTGTATTTAGGATGGTATATCTCCATGCTTGAAGTTAACTATTGCCTGGCTAACTTGGAATTTGGAGAGAAGAATTCCTCGGTTATAACCTTGACTTGGTCTCCATCTCTAAATGAGACCTCTCGAAAAGAACTTGATTGCTTGAACTTGTGTATACTTTTACGGCTTTGGTTGCTGACGCACGACCTCGTCATCCACAGGAAGCCAGTAGAGAATTGTTGGGTTGATTGATATCAAAGTATGTAGCAATTGCTACCATGGTCGCATGGATTGTTGATCTCTTGTCCCATGGAATTCAACCACGGTAAACGTTAAATCGTGTAGGTTTGCCTCGTTTTCTTCTCAGTAGGTGGTGAGTTTTAGAGACAAATAGGTGTAAATGCTCTGGAGGGCGCATGCTGGGACTCCATATGGCTAGCTAGTTGAAGTAGATGACGCACGTCGTTGGCATCACATGAGTTTCCTTTATGCCAAAATCTTATAAGATGCAAGACAAAAAGGCAGGCAATCTACAGCTAAATTCTCGTATATATTATTATTCGTAGCAATGGTTTTCTTGTAACGTGAAATTGTTTTTCTAATTGTGGTCACTCATGGCCAAACAGCACTGGAAGGTGACAGAATCAAGGGTTGTTTATGATAAATAACAGTCAAAGCAAACGATGAACAAAATGATCGTTATCATTAACCTAATCTTCTTGTAATTATCGACTACTCTTCCCTTCCTCGTTGTCCCTTTGTTTTTTCTTTCTTTCGTACCGGTTTCTGAAGGAGAGAAGACGACACACACTTTTCTGCCTAACCTAAACAAAGCATCGCTCTGCCTTAATTTGAGGATACAACCATTGCAACACTTCTTCATGCACCCATATATCATTATCATTGCTATTTTATATCACAAGTGAATGGCAATTGTACTATATGCGCTATGACTGTAATTACAATGACAATATGGCTTTTATTCAACCTCTCAAGTGGATGCTGTGGCTCCTATGTGCTCTGCCGAGTGGTTGCTTTGGTCCTAAGAATAAAAGATCTATCAACGTACGAATTCCACAGACGCAGCAATCTCCAACAGAGCTAGTAGGATGGCTTCGGAGCATAAGTGGCCTGTGATTGCTTAGATTTGATTGCAACGGCAAGGCAATTGGATCTTTCGGGCTTAGTGCGCCCCCCTTCCGCCTCTTATGTTAATCGAGCAAGCTCTAATTTTCCGGGACTTAAAAAAACTCCTGTTTCAAAAGTATCCTCATCGTTCGCTTAAACAAGTGATGGCATTTATTAGTTTTCGTTGCAATTATGGATATAATTTGTAACAAAGAAGAAATTTGTAGTTAAAAAATATTAAAGAAGAAATTTATATCTAAAGACTTATTTTAATAGCTATGACAATGCATTTATATACATCTTACATGAGATTAATATCCCTATATTGAAGAGATTGCACAAGATTTGATATAATACATACAAAAAAAAAAAAACTGTATAAACATATACCATCTTGACATGAAGCATGTGGTAAAATTTGTTTAAGAAATATAATATGTCTCGATTGCATATCTGATCATATCATAGTTGGTCATATCTATATAATCTGGTGTCAAGAGAATCAAGATATAATTTTCATTATAGTTGCCCATATTTGCCTAATCTAATACCAAGAGAATCAAGAAAATTCAACATATAAATTCTATAACAAAATTAAGGACTGAGATTTCCATAGATTGGATTTTAAAATCATAATCATGATTCTGAAATTTCACAATATGCATCTTTTTCTAAGTTTCCATTATCATCAAGATTACTCGATATATCTATTAGGAATACGTAACATAAATTTGTTTCTTATATTAACCAATTACGATTTAATTGAACTGACAACTGAAATCTTTTATCAAATTAATATTGAATTTAATTAAAAACTTACAGAAAATTAGCAAAGATAATTTGTCAAAAGGCATGCTACGCACTGTCCTAAGATGATTCTCGATTTTTGTGCAGGATTAATCTCGAGAACTCCACCCCAAGATGCAACCAGAGATCTCCTATGTAGGCATAATCATAAAGAGGATGACAAAGCTTCAATCGAGTAGTAAAAAATAATAAAAATAAAAACAATCAAGGACTTGACAAAAGAGGATTTAGGAGAGAATAGAAAAGCTTAGGGAGAGAGGATAAGATTTTCTTGCTTTTTTCAACCCCTGCTAAGGGCCCAATTATAGGCCTAAGAACTAGGAACTGAGAAAAATGTGCGAGATCAATCTCGAGAACTTCACCTCAAGATACAATCAGAGATTTCTCCTACGGGCACGACCGTAGAGAGTATGACAAAGCTTCAATTAAACAGTAAAAAAATGGTAAAAAATAAAAAATTAAAAATCAAGAAAAAACTTGACAGAAGAGGATTTAGGAGAAAATAGAAGAGCTTAGGAAGAGAAACAAGATTTTTCTTGCTTTTTTCAACCTCTACTAAGGGCCCAATTTATAGGCTAAAGAACTAGAAATAGAGAAAAAAAAAATGTGGGCTCCATCATGCTACGATTGCATGCAAGCCGAGCTGAGCGCATGTGTGGTGTAGCCTAAAATTTCTAAATTTATGACAAAGCCTAAGAGAAGGATTTTTTTATTATAAACCCCTTCTCAAGTTTTCTTGTATCCAATATAGGGCTAAACAAATTCCAAGTTAACTTGATAGAGGAAATTTTGAGTTTTTCAATTCTCTCCAAAATGCCAATAATATCAATCTATCACAATTTTAATATTAGGAAATTAAAGTCTTTATCATGATGAGGATTACTTTAAACTTTACTTTCTAAGCTACTCAAAAATTTACTTTTCTAAAATATAAATAAAATATTTTATAAAATTAAAATCGCATATTTTGCACCACTCGTATTAAGATTATAAGTATAAATATAAATAGACCTACTAGACATGCAACAAGGGTCACGTGAGTGACAGATGGGTATTGCATGCCTAGAGTCATATTAATCAGTGTGCATGCATTGGTCTAGGGAAATATAGTGCTAGGATGAAGCATTTTGTTTAAAATTAGACTAGCACTTAACCCCAGTATTGCGGGGGTTTGATCAAACCTTTGGATATATTTAGGCGCTCCCAATTTTCCACTTGATTGAGACTTTTGAGAACGAACAAACAGAAAGGAAATACCCAACACAAAATAGCAGCCATCGTCTGGGCTTCCCTTTCGGCCGCCCTAGGCCTTCCACCCAATTGCAACTCATGAGGATGGAAAAATTAGAAGAAAAATAGAGAAAATATAAGAAAAATCAATAAAAATAATAAAAAATAAAATAAACAAAATTGAAGGAAACATGGAAATAAACTTGATTATTAGAAAGATGAGAGGATTTGAGCCCAAAATCTTTAGATAAATTCGACATCTCCTAGCCTCTCACCCAATTGAGACTCCTGAGAACAGAAAAAAGAAAAGAAATACCAAACACAAAACTCTAACTATCGTCTAAGCTTTCCTTTTGGCCGCTCCAAGTCTCCCGCCTAGTTGGGTCTCCTGAGGATGGGAAAATAGAGGAAAAATGAAAAAAACATAAAAAAACTCAATGAAAAAGAAGGAAAGATTGAAAAACCTGATTATGAGAGCATTTGAGTCCTGTCCAGTTTTGGGTCTTGGCGAGCCGGCGGGCAAGAGCGTGGATGCAGTAGGTGACATCAGCATGGGGACGGGTGATGGAAGCGGCCGTCGAGGTCTCTGGATAGTAAGGTTAGAGTAAGGTGGGAATCAATGATAGGGCCATCAAGAAAACACAAGTATAGAAGAAAAAAAGAAGAGGGGGTAGGCAAAGGAGAGGGGAACCAAAATGCACTCATGAGATGCCTCTCCTTAGGAGGGCACTCCACATGATTCGTGGCTTTAATGATGGCAACATCTATGTCCTTCGATCGGATAATAGTAGCACGCGAATCGGACCGAAAGGGTCAGATCGGATTCAAGTTAGTTTAGGGTTTAGAATTGTTTACTTTCATTGGATGTGGGAAAAAATCAAAATATCTATAAATGATTATCTATCTTTACCTTGAAATTGCTGTTGAGGTTGATGGTGGTGTCTTTGAGGGTGCCATATGCCTTTTGCCAGCTTTGCAGCAACGCCATCTACCCTCCTCTTCCGCCTCTCCCTCTGTCTCCGCCTCAACTGCACTGTCCCTTTCGGAATTATCCTTTTACTTCTATTTTCTTGAAAGCAAACTATGTGTTGGGGCTTGCCCTCTCTTTCACTTGTCTTCATCCATCCCCGGCACTCATCACTCCCTAGCTCCCCATTGTCCCCCTTGTATCCTTGATCTCGTGGTAATAAAATGATCGATCTTGTACATAAAACCCTAGCCATCGTTTAAGCTTCCCTTTCGACTGCTCCAAGCCTCCCATCCAATTGAGACTCCTCAAGCGTTTTGATAGAGGCATACTGAGAAATTATTTTAAAATCTTACGTATCAACATAGAATTTACTTTTAAGCCTATTGATCATTTACTTATATTATATAGATTTTCTTGAAAAGACTATGTCTTGGGGCTTGCCTCTCCTTCACTTGCCTTCATCCTCCACGGCACTCATCACTCCCTGACTCCCTATTGTCTCTCCCATGTCCTTGCCCTCGTGGCAATAAAAATGATTGGCCCTATACACAGAACCTCAATCATCGTCTAAGCTTCTTTTTCGGCTGCTCCAAGCCTCCCATCTGATTGAGACTCCTCAAATATCTTAACACATGACATACAGAAAATTATTTTAGAATCTTATATATCAACACAGAATTTCACCTCTAAACCCATTGATCATTTTACTTATATTATATGGATGCTTTGCAGTCATCTTACTGCTCATCAAGAGGGAAAAACAATCCAATCCATCAAAAATCCCAACCATATACTTGGTGAATAAAGTTTATAAGAATAAACGGTCGTGATTGATTGTGTGGAATAATTTCTCCAACGAAGCCCACTGCCGAGGCCCCGCCGCCCGCAACAAATTCTTTAGATTGGCACCCGGGGTCGCTTTAATCTGGTCCTCACGATCAGCCTGTAGATTTCCGTCACAACGTGGCATACTTCTCCGGTGGCATTTCCGTCAAAAGAACGACACGTGCAGTATGGACCATAGTGCCCCTATCTCGGTTCCCCCTATAATGGAGGAAGGAGGGGCAACCAAGCCAAAATGGAGGCCAAAGGACCTCTAGTGAACGGACCACGAGATCAGCGGCGCTAGATATATAACGGGACGGCCAGGGAGGTAACCATCCGCCACGTGGCTACTTCGGGTAGCAGGGGCAGTTGGGCAGCACTTCCTCGCCTCCCCCTTAAGCCGGCGGGCCAACTGGCGCGCGCGGACCACGGAGGAGACGACAAAGAGACAAGAGGCAGAGCCATGCGCCGCCTTCGCCGGTTTCCCACCCACCCCTCCGGCACGCCACCAATCCTCTCCACCCGCTGTCTTTCTCTCTCTCCCGATATAGAATAGCGATCCAAATCCCCAAAGTGTCTATCTTCCCGTTTCTCACCTCTGGTGGAATAGAAATCGTCTCCTAAATCTCCGGGAGGCGATGGGAGCGAGAGGGAAGCGGAGCGGCCACTTCCTCTGTTTCGGCGCAGTCGATCCGGCGGACGAGGTGGCGGCGGTGAAGACGAGAGAAAGCTCCGCCGGATCCTCCGGGAGGAGCGAGGTCCTTGTGCCGGAGGCCCGTCGGCACGGGCGGCGTCTCAACCGCCGGGTTCTCGCGAAGATCTTCAGATCGGTTATGTTTGTTTCCGCTCCGGTGTGGCGTTAGCTCATGAAACTATATCGATTTCGATTTAAATTTGGATTCAAAATCCGGTTTTGAATTTTTTTATTTTTGGCTTGATCTCGTTTAGAATCGAAGCAGGAAAGAAGGGAAGGATCCGAACCGCTCGGTGGCGCCAAAGGCCTCCGACGATAAACGGGCGGCGGAATGGAGCAGGAAGTCATCATACGGCGACGACCGAACGGCGGTCACGATCTTTACCTCGTTCCGACAGCCAGAGCACAAACCGAAGCCGGAGCTCCGGCGGAAGAGGGCGCCAGCCAGAAATTACGGTTCGGCCACGGGGCTCTTCCTCCTCCTCCTAAGCCTATCTGTCATGGTGTTCTGTGGACGCATCTACGCGATCCTATGGACGTCGTCTTGGCTCTGCTTCGTCCCTCGCCGGAATTCCGACGCCGGGCTGGCGGCGGAGAACGTCGCGCCGGCGGTGGCGCCGAAGCTCCGGCGGAAGGGGCTTGAGGAGAACGAGAAGAAGAGGATCGTCTTGGAGGGCATATTGGAAAGAAATCGAAGGGTTTGAAAAAAATAATAAGTAGAATAAAAAAAAGAAACAACGGAAATTGTGGATTTTTGAGAGAAATTGCATGCTCCTAGTTAATTTTGGCGTGCGGAACGCGTCTGCAGTCGGTTTTTTTTTTTGGTTAGAACAGTCGGATACTTTTTGCTGTACAGATTGAAGCTGGTCATGATGTTGTCTCGGGTTTTTGATTACGTTTTTTTTTCAAGAAATAAAAATGAGAATGTGCTCCCTTTGTCTTCGGAATCAGAAGATTTTTTTTTTTTTCATTTTTGAGTAATAGAATCAGAAGTTCTTCTTATGCCAGGAATTTACTTGTTGATGTACATACAGAACTCAGATATCTCTGACTTTGTTATGGTAATATTTATTGCATCTTACGTTGTTGCTGTTATTGATTTTACTGCATCCCATGCTGTTGTTATAATTATTATTTTTAAATATTAATCTATTGGAACGCTTCACTCAATATCCCTTATAGTTTTTTTTTAATATAATCAGATATTCATACAACTCTGATGTGTGCATAGTCAGTAGAATCAGCATGCACAAGATCTCTTTCAGTGCCGGTGGGGATAAGTCATCCTACCCTCAGATTCAATTTTTAAAATATTTCATAATATAAGTAGCAATCCAGTCCATTACACTATTCGCAAAATATGTCAGATAAATATCTCAACTGAATGACAAAGAGCAGTACAGATGTCATGAGAAGCAGATGAGTCTTAAATTGCTTGTTATTGTCTCAGATCCATAATAGTGGCCGAATCTTTCTTTACGAAATTTTTCTATTTACAATATCTTTCTGTCAAAGATAATGCCCGCTCAGATTGCATGGTGGCATCCGGAACGGAAAATTTGAAAAGAAAGAGTCTCTCGAAGGATTTTTTGTTTTCAAGGGTCAAATTGGAGGATTTGGATTATTTATCTAATAATTCCATGGGTGATCTAGTCACTATTTTGTTCCTCTTCTTTGAAGGCTTGAAGAGGTTGATTAGTTTTTTTCTTGATCGATTATAGTAAATTAATTAATTAATTATTTATGCATGATGAATTAATTAGATTGGTTAAATTTATTTAGTTAAGATAAAGTCATTTGGAAAGACTGCACTAAGCACTTGGGACTGATGATTTACACACTAAGCACTTGGGACTGATGATTTACACGCTGTATATATATATATTATTAAATAGGCACTTAATATATTTGTTTAGTATATACTCTTAGTTAATTGGTAAGCTTTGATGGGATTATAGTTACTAATGTTGGAAAGTTAAAAAGGCAACAAGAAAAACACTTCCATGAAATATATTATTTAGGATTTGCTTGTAGCCACGTTCCCGTGATTGGATGGCGCACGGGTGAGATTAAAATATTTGAGGTCATATCTTAGTCACTAAGATTCTTATGCGAACGGATAATGTTAGAAAATGATCATCTCCACCTACGTTCCATCAGGAGTGCACTTTGGCCTCTAAAATTTTATCTTTATAAAGCAAAGCAAAGGTGTTTCAGTGACAAGTGTCCACCGTATATACAACCAACAATTGAAATGGCTGTGAGCTTTCCACCTTATCACAAAAAAAAAAATACAACATATTTGGTTGAGGATTTCTAATACCTTCCAAAAACCAAAAAAAAAAAACAATTGTTATAAGATATACTTAGTAAGCTAGATGGTTATTATAGTTCATAAGAGTAGTGCTATCATTTTCTTTGAGTCCTATTATAATCTTCATATGAAAAATTCAAAGTCTTGACAGACCTTTCTGCCCTCGATGAATATTTTCCAATCTTGGAGGTGATTTCTCGAATGTTTGACAAAGATAATCTTGCATTATCTCTTTGAAATGATTGCTGGAGCTCAATTGTCTATTATTCTAGAAGGAGGGATAGCTTCTTGTTGTATCAATATTATGTCTAAAATTAACTGCGGCTTTTTTTTCTAGGAGCCCTGTTATTTCTGGATGTTAGGGTTTTTCAGCTACAAAATTATAAGCTAAATCATTGTACAGCCTTCTGAGACAAGGTATGTATTACATATCCAAAAGCAAATATCTTGGACTATCCTACGTAGAATCAAGAAATTAAGCATCATTTTCTTGGTAAAATGAAATTAAGCACCATCGGATGATAGAATCCGCACCTCTCTATGGTAAAAGGAAGTTTTTTGGGTGTAAAGCGGAATTCAAAAAAAAGAGTGCCATAGAGTACGATGGCGACAACGCCGACAAAGAAACCATACATCCAAATACAACAAAATATTAGTTTCTTCGAGATTAGTACCAGGGCTCTAAAAGGTGATGTTGATGCCCAGCATCCTTAACTTCATCACAAAGACTCCCTACTTTTTAAAGTTTGTTTTGCATAAAGTAATGTTTCCAAAATATCATAACTAGAAACAATTCTGCTACTTTGTAAACTACGTGAAATCATTGACTACCCTTTAATTAATTAATTATTTATTTTCAAATCTCAATGCAGCTTTTTTTTTTTTCCTGCCAGAACGTAAGTGGTGAAGATATTCATTATAAATTATCATAATCCAATCAAAATTAAAAATCGATAATTAGTATAGGACATCATTTACAAATATCAATAAAATATATGATATTCGATGAAAATATTTTATTAAATTATGATAAATTTGACATGATATTACTGTTGCAATAAATATTTTCTCATAAGCATGGCAGACTTTTTGTCCAGTATTTTTTGATTTTGCATCTAATTCTATTTGCCACTCCTCGTTAATTAATGGACGTGGCAATCTTCTTGTCACTTAATTTTAGAGTTTGATGATAGGATGCTTAAATTCTATAGTAAAGTATCGTAACATTTTAATTAAGATAATTTTAATATTATTATTATATTTAATTAATAATAATATAGTTTTTCGTAACCCTAACTAAATTTTAATGTCTTACCATCTGAATTATAAAAAATAGGGTAAATGGTATTTCATTTTTGGATCAAGAAAATACTAAATAAATTGAAAAATAAAAGAATTAAAAATAGCTATTAGAAAGATAAATCTAATCCATAATAATATATTAAAAAATATTTTTTTTGTTATTTGATCAACCATCAGAGAAAGCAAATACAACCGGTATACTAAATAATAGGATTGATAAAATTGCAATCAATAGATGAAAGCCGATCCTTGTAAATAATGGTACTTCTATGGTTTGGGGCCCCGCCACTGTCGTGGTGAGGAGGTATGACAGGCTTTCCAACAATTAACCTTGGTTATGGGTGATGGACAAGGATGGTGGCCTCTTGTTAGCCGACTTCAGATGGCACTCCAAGGGCACCAAAAAGAAAAGGATAAAGAGATCCTCGATTCTTTGTCTCCTTTTGTTTTTCGGATTGTGACACATTCTTTATTATTATTATTATTTTAAGAACCAGCTTTGGGTAGATTGAATGATCTAAAGGTATCAATTTGTCATTTAAGGCCTGCAACATTTGCCTCAATCAATCCCAGAGGTAGCAGTGCCAAGATTGTCATGAGGGCTGCCAAATGATGGATGATGGGGCACCTTGAAGGCCCACATACCTGATCATGAGTGAGGATTGGTCTGAATTGGGTAAGGCTGCAACTCAAACAGATTGGACCGGGTCGACGACAAATTCGAGCCCAATGGGATCTCCATACCCCAAGTGCCCTGTTTTAAACTAATTTTAGTTGGTTTAAGTTAGGCCGGATTGAGTTGGACCACAATAATTAGGTTAGATTGGATTGAATAAAAATATAAGATTAAAAAAATATTTGGGATATTTTTGGTAGATTAATAGTCTTTGAATGGAGAGCTCGGTCATTCACCAATTTAATGGCAGACTTTGATGTAATTTAATAAAGCTGACAATATAATGATATGAAACATATAAGTAACTTGCATGCAACATAAATACGAAATTAAAATATATATACAATTATTGATTGATATATCGAGTTAGATCCACTAGGGTAGGATAAGAGTTTGGAAGTCCAAATCCAACCCGAATTTATAAAAGCTCAATCCAACCCTACTTAGATAATGAATAGGGTTGTGCCCAACCCAGGATGCACCATTAGAATTTTGGTAGTTTTGGGTTAGACAAGAATTTAGGTCTATTATTTGGATGAATAAGCTTAGTCCTCAGTTAGAAAAGATTTTAGGTTTACTATTGTTAGGATTTAATGTCTCGAGATTCGATCCATATTGAGCCCACAGTAAAGTTCGTGATAAAAAATGAAATCCAACGAGACTAAGATCATCCCAAACGGAGCTCGGACGGAGAAAATACGTGATTTGAAATTAGCACGCCATCCGAGACTGCGGAGAACCGCCGGCGACCGGCGGCAGGCCGGTGGAGTGGCGGTGGCGTGGCCATGCACGGTGGGCGCCGCCAGCGTGCGAGCCAGGCGCGC
>KE504773.1:500270-515622 GCA_000441515.1 Elaeis oleifera | reverse complement strand
GAGATTAAATACTTACTAAGTTAGACAATTTAGGAAGAAAGAAAAAAAAAAAGAAAAGAAAAAAAAAAAAAAAAAGGGAAAACCAATAAGATCTTGTAGTACCACGGAGAACTGGAATTGTATCTGAAGAGCCGCACTGACCGATGAGGAAAAAGTTGGAAGAGGACCGGTCAAAATTACGAGCCATGTTTTATGGGCCAGGCCGAGTTGGAGTCACATTGTCCCCCTTGCCCTAACCACCATGCAAATTGGCCGGGCCCGTTAAGTGTTCGGCAACTTTGCCAATGCGTTTAGATCTTGCATGAGGTGCAATAAAATTTACATGAAATATACCACTCAACTATATTGAAACACATAGTCACTACTTTCCAATGTGAATTTAACAGTGCATTTAATGCTTATAATTTTATTTTTTATTTAAAATTTTAAATAACGAAAATATATCTTTTTTCTAAAAAAATTATTACATCCTCTAGTCATATTATGACATGACATCCTATGATCAAATTATGACTTCCTGCATACAAGATGTCATAATTTTTCTTCCAGAAAATATTTTCATCATTTAAAATTTATGAATTTTTTAAATAAAAAATATATTTTTTTATATTTTGTGTGTAGGAAGTTATAATTTGACTGCAGGATGTCAAAATATAATCACGGGATGTCATAATTTTTTTTAAAAAAAATATTTTATTATTCAAAATTTTGAATGAATAAACGGACCTGCAGACATTAAATGCATGTTGGAAATTGGTGACTACGTAGCCTAATCAGATAGGACGGTGCATTTTTTTACACCGGATGAGATGTACAAAGAATTGCTCCAGCCTAAAATCCACAACCATTTAATGTTTTTTAGGATCGGCTCATGGTTGGGGTCTAAACTCCAGACCCAACTGCTGCAACTTTCTTGGGCCTGGGCCTAAGTCATCTCTCTTGGGCTTGGGCCTAGATCTAAGGTCTAACTTAATATTTTATTTATTTATTCTTTTTTAAGTCAGGTATTCAAATTGATGGAGCCAACCTTGCTCCCTTGTCACTTCTTATAACATCTTATTAGGTTGGGTCTCTCCCGAGTGATGCTCTTAGCTACATAAATACATGGATGATTCTCCTTTATATTAAACATTTTACCTTTTACTTTATGGATATCTTACTTTACCCATCCATTGTATTTTGAGGGGTGGATTTTCCTTTTTACTCGTGATTACAAGAATAAATAATTTGCAATGAGAGAAAGAGTAAATTATTTTGAGTGATAAACTTGGAAGAAAGATTGAAGTTAACACCATAAATAATGTTTAAATAATAAAATTTTCAAAATATCTAAAGAATAAAAAATTAATTTCTTTCTCATGTTCAAAAGGAAAAAAATCGTGCAAAATGCGTAAAAGAAGATCAATCATTATTTCATGTGAAAGATAAAATTTGGACCTTTCAGATTTGTGTGCTCTTTAACTGTCTATAAGATAAGGACTTGTGGCCACAAGATTTAGATCATTGGTGGTGTAGTAGAATGGAGATGGGTTATCAGGAGAATGAAAATGAAGATATAAAGATGCTTTAATGCCAAGAATAGGTAGATCTTCGTTCGAGTAGTTATTTTATTATAAATAAGTCTATCTATCATTCTTTGGACATGCCTTCATCCGAAAATAGAATAACTTATTCTACAACGGAATGAGATTTAAGTATAATTTAACAGAAATAAAGATTGGGTATAAATTTTGTTAATATTCTACGACCAAAGATTGGGTATAAATTTATAAATACTCTTCATTTGGCATTTTATAGAATGAGGTTCCATAAATAAGTGATGTCACACAGTCGCATGGACTTCTACGATATTTTTGCCATATAGACAGATTATATATTTCTTTTGGGCTCCCTCGGCTCCCCGAGTCCTCTATCGCCGATGTTTCTTTACCGGCGCTCCGACCTCACTCCCCTTCCCCCTCTCCTTTCCATCCCCGCACCGTTTCCTCCCCAAACCCTCCCTCTTCTCCGCCCTCTCTGCATCCCTAACCCTAGCGCTAGATCCCGACCACCGGCCACTCCACTACGGCCCTCCCTCCGCCGCGGCCGGAGGCCCTCCCCGGCGTCGCCCCCTCCCTGGGCTCCGGCGACGGACCATTGATCGACAAGGCGAGCTTCGGTCGCGTCTTCGATGTGGCCGCCCTCCGGGTGCCAGCGGAGGAGTGCGCCGCCCTTGAGAACCGCCTCCGCGGCCACCTCCTCAACTGGCCCCGCGTCCGCAACATCGCGCGGGTCCCCGGTGACGATGTGGAGCCGGAGTTCAAGAGGATTATGAGGGACGCCGAGGGGGACAGTGGAGATCGGCTCCGTTCCCTGGCACGGCGGGTGGATGGGGTTTCCGACGGTGAGGAGGTGGTTGCCCCGAGCCCGGTGATGTACAGGGAGAAGCTTGCGAAGGATTTCAACTGGCGCGGTTTTGTTAGGTTTAGGAATTTGGCGAAGATCTCGCGGCCGAAAAAGAAAAGAAGAAGCGGGACGGGGAGAGGGAGGGTATTGAAGCGAAGGAGAGAATGGAAAAGAATGGTTTTCTTCTTGGAGGTGGTCGAAGATGGTGGAGGAGATGGAGAACATGAGGACGATATGAGGGTTTGCTGGGGGCAGACTTCCATGTTGGGAGGTGGAGAGGTCCAACTCGGTTGCTGCTGTTAGATGAGCGGTATGCGAACAAGGGCATCGATGAGCTCCCAGAGGCTGTCAAGGTGGCTGTGATGCTTTTGTGAGTTGCTTTATTTGATTTTATTTGAGCAATTCAATTTTCCATTTGCTCCCTGTTTTTCCCTATTTTTGTAATGCCAAAAATTTTTCGTTTGGGCCCTACATTAGTCAATAGAGCACTCATTCTGGTGAAATTTGGATAAAGAAACAGATTAAGACAACATAGATGTGTCCTCAGAAAACTGAAACAAACAGTAGGTAAATGGATATGAAGGTTCTAAAGTTCTGTACAACTTCAATATAAAGGTTATGGATTCTTGTACAACTTCAAGTTTTAAGGTTAAATAGAAATCTGAATAAGAATAGAGGGAATAGATGCATAAACTACCTTAGTTGGACTGTGTTACATGCTTTGTAAAGTCTGGAAGTACATGCATAAGCTGGAGGTAGGATCCAAGTTCGTTGTTTCGGTAATGGAACCGTAATACTACCATCCTATTATAGTGGTGGTATGCAGTATGGTACGAGATGGCTAGACATATCAATTGTCGGTATGGTACAAGACTACATGTCGGTTTGGTACCGACCGGTATGGCGAACCTTAGATAGGATACTTCATCTTCATCACTAAAGAAGATAAGTTTTCTCCTGATAGGTTTTAATGGGATCGTATCTCACTGGAGGTTATTTCGAAAAAATTCACTTGTGGCTGTTTGAGAAATATGCCTAGACATATTACCAGAGCAAAGTGAGAGATGCTTTATCCAACATTGAAGGATGCAAAAGGTTCTGAAGGTTGATGTGCTCGTAGGCCTAGATGTTCTCTTGGTATGTTGTTCAAGAAAAGATCTTGAGTGTTGAGATAATAAGAAAACAGAGAAGGGGCTAGACATCATGTACCGAGTTTGTCTCACATGTGTGCTTTTAAAATATACTAAATGCTGTTTTGCTTTATACTTTATTTTGCTGGATTTAGAGTCAACATGAAATATCAGAGGTCCACATTGTGGAAAGACTGATGCATGCTTTGCTTGTGACCTTGCATATTTGTTTTTCTTCGTATACTGAATATCTTGTTAGAAGGGTAAAGAGGCATCATATTATCTCGTTATTTTCATGATTGTAGAACTTTCTTTCTTATATTTCTCACTTCTGAATGTTTTAAAAGCTAATATATAGATATTTTATTTTTGCCCTTTCAGGTTGTGTTACTAGGTGATAGTCGGCAAAGCATGCCTTCAATATATGAACTTGTGCAATGCCATTTGACATTATTTTATAACTATTGGCAGATGAATGAGGTATGTGGCACCTTTGTTTACCCTCCATATTCCTATATTTTGTTGTAAATCCCTTTTCCTTGTTGCGGTTTGTTTGTAAGATTCATTTTATGTAGTTCTTTTTATCTTGCGAACTGTTTACACTTAGTATTTTCTTGCAGCTTTTGGAGGACTTGCTTCCTGAGAATATAGTTGTTCCAACAGGTTTTGAAACAGTTGGACATATTGCACACTTGAATTTGAGAGATGAGCACCTGCCGTACAAGAAACTTATTGCTCAGGTTGTGTTTCAACAATGTAGATATATCTATCTAAAGAGATATATCTATCTAAAGTTTATATTCCTAGCACGCTCCTTGTCTCACAGTCATTTCCCTAAATAGATAAGGTTCTTGAACTCTTTCAGGTAGTCTTGGATAAGAACAAGCCAAAGATACAAACGGTCGTTAACAAGATTGATGCTATTCAAAATGATTACAGAACAATGCAGCTTGAAGTATTGGCTGGCAACCATTCTCTTGTTACTACAGTTGTTGAGAATGGCATACGTTTCAAGTTGATTTAGCAACAGTGTATGTTTCTTTCCTTGTACAAATACCAAATAGATCACGTTTTTCTAAGAATATAAAAATTGGGCTGATTACCTGATAAGTGATACCTGACCAAGGGCTAACTGGTTGAACATGATCTGGGGCTTGACATCCCAGTTTTTGACACATGAAGAGACTTTTTTATTCTTACAATACAAAGTAAGGAGTTTATTCGTGACCACTTACTTTTATTTTCCTTATGTTTAATGAAGATGACGCTTTTAAGGAGTGTCTAAGCTGTTGAGGGCTATGTATACCAACATGGGATATTGAAGTGACAATTTAGAAACAAACGCAGAGATCATTGAATCTTTAAATAGGATAAGCTGATGATAATTGGCTGTTTGATATGTTAAAAAGCACTCTGGACCTTTCTTTCTGAGGTGCTTAGATTAGATGATGTGCAAAAATGCATGTGTATATCTCTGGTTTTTGGCTCAATGCCTGGTTTATCAGAATCTCTCTTTCTCCCAACAACTCTTATTTGTGGATCTACCATTCCTATTTTGTTTGTCAAGCCTCTTCTTCGTGTATTCTTAGCTTATTGTTTTTCTTGAAGGGTTGATGGTGATCATTCTCTTGATTGGTCTTGGATTTTTTTTTTTTGTCTTAATCTTTTTCATCTTTTAGTAGTCCTTCCTTCTTAAAATTGTGGGTGAAATTTTATTCTCCTTTTGGGTGTCGGCGGGTCTCTATCCTACTTTCTTAGTGAAATTTTTTGATACAGGCCACCTCACTCTTTCTGTGAAATGAAAATTAATGGAGCAGTAGAGAAATTAGTGATAGATGAGAGGAACCAGCTAAGCTCTGAGTAGGTCCTGGTGCTGGCTGTGGTTGGGCCCAAGAGATGGTCTCTCAGAAAATGTTGGTGTTTTTGTTTCTTTCTTTTTCTTCTTGTTTCCCCTTTTTTGATTTTTTGGATGACTGCTGGAACAGCTTAGAGTTAATATTTGTTGGTCATCTGAACTTGTTAAGCGGTAACACTGGTTGTTTGGTTTGCCTCATACTGTTTCATTCCAATTTTGGAGGAAGATATTGAAGTGAACTAATCACGATATGTAAAGTACATGATTATGTATTTGATGGGACTTTGTAACAATGCCAACCTTTTTGACTTAAATGCTTACCTTGATGTCCCCTAACCAATCAAGCTGTTAGTTTGCTATGTCTTTGGTTGATGGCGAGCAAGGTGGGTTTGACTAAATATAATAGAGTGTAGAGGATGCTTCTTTCTTAAATGGTTGGGCTTCCTCAATCTTTCTGTATTAGATCATTCCCCTGTCAGTGCCTAAATCTTCTCTACTCCATTTATGTTTAGAATTTTTAGTTTCATTTTTAGGGAAAGGGGATTTTTCACTATGATTTGGGACAAGTTTTTCTAAATTTTTGGACTACATATCCAATGGTGTTTTCATTTCTTTGTAGTTACTGGAATTCCAGATTGGCGACTGAAAGACAAAGGGTTGTAAGTGGCTTTACAAGCTCTGATGTGGTTTGTAAGTTCCTTTTATCTGTTATTTAAATTACTGAATTAGTTTGTTGTTGCAACTATCTGCTGTTTGTTCTACCTATTTTTACATTGTATAGCATGATTGGCATATATCAAGTCACATGTAGTTTGTTAAATGTTTGTCATGGTTTAAGCAAAACACTGACATTGTTTAGACTGAAAAAGTTTGGCTTGGAAACAATTAATCCATAAAGTTCTTATTTAATATAAACTCTAGGTTTAGGACAAGGATTGAAATGCTGACTGTGCTGGTTGGCATGGACATGGCATGGCTGCATGCCAATGTGTGCATGCCTACACATGCTGGTTGTGCCATGCACTGGCATGTCCCTGATACATGGCACTTATTCTGCTAAACTTATGTCATTTCTATGTGTAATGTTTCTTTAGAACATTATATGTTTCTTATATATGTTGCAGTTATCTTTTGGTTTACTGTTCAGGAATGATACGATCAGAAGGTCGTGCCAGATGATATTTGTTTCATGGATCTCTGACATTGTGTTTAACATCATTAGTACGATAGAAGAATCACTCAAATATGAATATTGGTATATATGTCAACATTTTCACGAAACTCTAAGATTGTATTTGATGTCACTGGAATAATAGAATAATCACTCACATATGAATATTGGTATGTATGTCAGTATGTTTCCTACACTGACAGCTAATTCATGTTAAAGAATTCATGCAAGGCAAGATATCATACTGCAGAAATGGATTGACATTATTTGTAGAGAACTGATAAGTATTATAAGTATCGCTTAGCTTGATCCTTCTTGAATCATTTTAGCAAAAGATTGTGAGTATTTTTGCAAGTTATATATGGATGAAATTGAATTTGGTGATTGTGCATAAAATGGGTCTCAACATAAAAAAGAAAAAGTATCATAGAAGAAAGGACAGTTCTTTTCTTTCTTCCTTTTCCTTGACTTCTGATGCAGGACAGTAAGGGTAAAATAGTTTATAGCTAATTCCAACACAGATCTGATTTAATATATTGCAGAAAATCAATCTGCAGTGCCAACAATCTAGTGAAGAAGAAATAAGAGAAAGAAGTTGAAAGCATGGAAGAAATAAAGTGTAGCAGTAAGAGGGAAGAAGAAGAAGAAATGAGGAAGAGAATAGGGATAGAAAGAGAGAAAGATAACAAAGGATCAAACATGACCAAAGAAATTATTCATTCATTCAAAAAAAATCACATACAATGCTTGTTTGTTCAACTCTAGACTTTACATGACTTGCTTTCCAAGCAAACTGGGACTCTTGATGGGCAAGCAATTGATCTTCAAAATATTTTCTAAAAAATGGGAATAGCACATAATCCTATATGGAAAGACACCTAAAATAACCAATAATCAAATCGTAATGATTTCTTGACGTGTCCAACCATCATATACCTAATATAAGATTCTCTTACACCAATTTAACTTAAATAGGATTCTAAAACCAATTCTAAAAATTATCTAAATAGAAATTCCAAAGAAATAAACACTTGAACTCCACATTTTTATTTGCAATCATAGGTATAACTTGGGTTTGTAACCAACAACAAGAGTATCCAAAAAGCTTCATTTTTGCTCCTTAAAGTTCCAAGAGTATCCATGGCAAAAGGGCAGCCCCTGCAGCCTTCTATTTTGACCTCATATCTACTAAAAATTAACTTCATGGCGCCATTCATAACATAACTATATCTAATCAAGGATAGTCTCTCATGGATTATCCATCATCATGTTTAAAGTTTGCAATGCAGAAAGACTGGATTTGAAATAGAGGGAAACATTTAAATGTGAAAAGCATGATATCTATGAAGTCTCGTCAGGTGATTATAACTGCATCAATTTCAATGCTTATCCAGAAGGACCAGAACTTCACTGTGCATGTATATATATAGCTCTGTGCTTCAGTTGTATGATAAGGCCATAATTAATTTCAATCTTTGATGAAGCTTGTTTTAGTTGACATCTAGCTTCATGTCATTAGAGAATAAGAAGCCTAGCCACAGTGGTGATGAAGATCTTGTTTTAGATGTGTAAGCTGTAACTTTTTTGACTTTTACCTAAGTTTCCAAGTAAGATCGTCAACCAATTGAACAATATTTATCAGATTATTCAAAATGTTCTTGTGCTTGCTTTTTATTGCTTTCCATAAACATTTGGCGTGCCATGCCATAACATTAATTACTTTAGTCAATCATACCTGCATTTTAGGCTTCAGCTGTTTGGTGAAGCTCACGTTGACATCATGTTCCTTTAAAGCACATTGCAATAAATGGA
This sequence comes from Elaeis oleifera, assembly GCA_000441515.1. NCBI lineage: Eukaryota > Viridiplantae > Streptophyta > Magnoliopsida > Arecales > Arecaceae > Elaeis > Elaeis oleifera. Next base: position 507,269 of record KE504773.1, on the reverse strand, counting down.
TGATCCTGGTCTGATTTCAATGAACAGGTGACGTCTTCTCTGGTGTTGGGCCAATAGCTATTTCTGCAGCAAAGAAAGTGAAACATGTATATGCTAATGATTTAAACCCCATTGCTGTGGAATATCTTGAAAGAAACATCGTTCTCAACAGGCTTGAGAGAAAAATTTCGGTATGGAGATTTAACCAAATAGCCTTTATGGATCATGATTATTGAGTATCAAGAGAAAGTTTTATTGTGAATTATGACTTGTTTACACATATTCAACATTAAGATGTGGCACAACTTGATGAATTTTCTATGTTTCATGGACCATGTTTTAGTCATGACATGCTCATGCAATGTATGATAATTTTGTTTTTCACAGTCTAACATATTTGGTGTCTCCAGTGTCATAGGACCAAATGAAAAGTAACGGCGAGCAATCATAATTTATAGCCTTTTTTCATAGCATGATGATGGTACTTGTCAGATTTACAATGTTACTATTATTTCTGCCATTACCGTCTAGTACTTTTCTCAGAATTCATCAGCTATTTTTTATTTAATAATTTAACTGTGTGATGAATTGGGGGCACATGGTAGCCCGTAACATTTTATTCACTCTGGAATTGAAATGCCATTGAATTGAATGAAGAAAGTCCAGGTTCAACATTTTAATCTTAATTTTTCTACAGACAGTATATTGAATAATCGATCCATGTGCATATGCAGATCCATGTGCAGCACTTAATTTTTTCTTTTCCTGTCTTGATTTGTTTCCTTCTACTTGTGAGCATAATTCAGATGTGACTTTTCATTCTCCTGATGCTGCAACGTAGCACTGCATACAATTATAAATTATTTTGCTCATAAGTCAGTTTCCGTCCTTGTCAGGTTTTTAACATGGAGGGCAGGAGGTTCATTTGTGCTATATTTGCTAACCAACGGCCTTATCCTATTACACAAGTGGTTATGAATTTGCCGAATGATGCTGCTGAGTTCCTTGGTTTGTTCAATATGAATTTATAATATCCATGAATTTCAATTAGCTTCTGCTTCAATTGCTCTTAGTATTTGCTGACTAAATGAGGTTCCATAGTTCCTATCCAATGTCCCTCATCTTAATTAGATTATTGACTGCCTAAGTTTTGAATAACACCTTTATTGCCTTGCATCTTCTCCTAGTGAAATCATTATTTACTGTTATAGCAGATATTATGGCTATTGATTGACAAGTCCAGTTGTTTTCTGTTTTGCCATGCTGCGTGGCTGAGGGGGATAGGGATAAAGTATTAGTTTATATAGGCAGTTACTATCCATTAGAACGTGCAATAACAGGCAGCAACAGTAGGAAAACAGCATAATTTGACTTTTATTACTCTTGGAATAAACTCTATCCTTGTTCTCTTCCTGTTGCAAATTCACCTAAATAAACAGAGAACTTGTTCAATATTGGCTGAATTTTAATGTGGATTTGAGAACTTTTGTCTGCAATTTAATTGCTTTTTAACTTATATTGAACATCTCATTGGAAGATTAAAAAACTGTCGGGGGTTTGGTTTCTGTGTACCATGAATTTATCACTAAGGTCCTGTTTAGTATTACTCCTGTTTTCTGTTTTGTTTACAAAACCAAGAAGAAAATGAACTAGACAGAATAATAGACATGATGAAATCCCTTGTTTATTCAAATCACTTGTAAAATCTTTAAAGTTTGTGGAAGCAAATATTTTATGCTTTCAGAAAGAATGAAATAAGGAAATGGGTAGTTGAAGCTTTGTACAAATGCTATCTTCAACATCAATTTCCAGGTGGTATTTCATTAATTTGTAGAAAAGATGAAAACACAAAAACAGCAACAATTCTAAACGGGCCCTGATTTAATGGACAATCTAATCTTCAGCCGAAATGAATTCTGGATGGCTTCCTTACTTCTTTATAGCTTGTAATTTGTTGATTGTTCTTTTGGAGAAGTGTCATGTTTTTGCTCGTCGAATGGACATAGCACCATTCTCGAGCCTAAAAGAATATAAAATGGTTGCAGATGCATTCAGAGGCATCTTCAGGAAGAGACCGAGGGAGAACGATTGCAATTTGCCTAAGATTCACCTATATGGATTCTCCAAGGCCCAAAATCCTGAGTATGACTTTCATCAGGTTAGGCCCTGTTGTTGGACAAACAGGAAGTGTCTTTTGAAAAATAATTACGTTGTGGAAATTGTGTCCTAATATATACAAAATGGTTTCTATTTGCAGCGGATAAACATGGCACTTTGCGAGACAGTAGCCGACATAGAAATGCATAGAGTCCGGCTTGTTGCACCTGGGAAATGGATGCTCTGTGCAACATTTACTCTACCACTAACTGTTGCATTGGCAAAGCAAACTGGTCATTAGAGATACGGTTGTACAATTTTGCTCTTTTATAATGATATATACTCTGTTTTTAACAAGAAAGGTGCAGATAAGTTACTTGCAACTGTTCTCCTGCGGAGGTGCACGTGTGAAATAATCACTTACAATTCATGGAATTCCTATACATTTCCCAGTCCATATTGCTTGAATCATTAGACCCAGAACCAACCTCCTGAAGGCTCACCGACTTGTGAGGCGGCAAGGTGATGACGGGAAATGGGCAGGAGAGGTTTCCCCCCTCTCCTTCAGCTAGCAAGAAATTTTGCAGGTTTCTTTTCATAAATGTGACGGGCATATCTTGCTACTCACTTGTAAGAAGCCTTTGAGCTGCTGTCAAATAATATTTGGCATCAATGACATGAATTTATGATGGTTGCGTGTATGATATTAAATGGTCACATTGGAGATCAACAAGCCAAAGCATTTCAGCAAGTTAAAATCGAGGTGGTGGAATTAATACGTGTTTACTTTCTTGATTACTAGCTTTCGACCTGAAGCATAATTTCATAATCTTGCATTTTGGGTTGATCCTAGTAATCATCTATCTTGACTTTTGTGCTTTGGTTCAGTTTTGTGAGACATCAGGTTGCCTCCAATCGTAGGATCTGCGTTAAAAGAACCGACACTGTTCCTTAATAAAGACTCCTGGTACTGGAAAAGGAAGCGTGTAACTCGCATACTTATTGCTTCTGATATTGTCATTGTTATATGTGTTTTTATAATTGTTGTTGAAGGCCGTTACATCCTTATAGCAATGGTTTATCTGTGGACAGCAAAGGGGCCTTCCTACCCTCTCCTCATCTGCTTTCTCTCACTGTAGACCATTATTTTTTTCTATTGGCCGCGTATCTCAGTTCAGATACAACCGATCTTCTCCTCCTCTCTGACCCCACTTTCCTGATTTTGTTGGGCTCTTTTAAAAAAGCCTACCATCCTCCATTCTATTTGCAGCATCCTTTTCAGTGGAGGCCGTTTCTCTTCTTCCTTTCCTTTCGTCCTACTTTAGCTTCTTTTTGCCACTTCCCCTTTTGAGCCCTTTGTCCCTTTATGGATTATTATGGAGCTGGTCCCTCCCTATTCCCTCCAACTTTCATAGAACTCAAAGGAACAAAAGTTGTTGTCCTCGTTTCCACCCCACCTTCACCACCAGGTTGGATTTTCTCTCTTTTTTATCTCCATTTTGCGCATCCAAGAAGGTGCTAGATCTGGATGCCATGGTACCCACTTGAAATTACTGAACTGCTCCTCCCTGCCATCATCTCTTACGTAGATGTGTATGAGCCTTTCATGGGAAGGTCGACATACGAAGGATTCAGACCCAACGGATGCATGTCCGACCACCGTCTTTGTCCAAGATGAGCCTTCAAGCCAGAATAGAATTTTATGAAGATGCAAATTTGCTTGTGGTGGTATGCATCTGGAAATGAACAACTAGTTCTCTGTTTGCTTCTTTCATCATCGGGTGCAAGTGGCGATAATAAGACAGCAAGGAGGAATTAATTGGACATAGAAATGGTGCTTGATTTTTTGTGCCTTTTCATAAGATCAAATTTTTGCTGTGAAGTCCATCTTCTTTATCATATTGAACAATTTCTATGGTCATTTGTCAATCTTTTTTAACTTTTGCGCGGGGTTTTGGCTTATTAAATAGCAACTTTCATGAAAGATGCATGTCATAATAAAGTTTTAACCTCTGAACTGTATTTAAAAAAAAAGAAAAAAGCCTTCAGATCCACTGCAAAGGTTAAAAAATTTAATTAATGGTCACTCAAAGATATTTAATTTTCTGATATTTTTAGATGTATTCATAAAAATATTATACGAATGAATCATTTTTTACCATATATATATACACACACGCGCGCGCACGTGCGTGTGTGCGTGCGCGTGTGTCTGTATATATATCTATCTATTTATTTATTTTTTAATTTAAATAAAAAATAATTTAAGATAAATAGGATCAGATCTTGGCCATAGCCTTAAACTTAGGGTAGTAATTTTCACCAAAGAAAAAAAACAATAGGATAACGTTAAGCCATAATGTATTATGGACTGTATCAACAAAACATAATCTAATTACTCACATAAATTGAATCACAATATTTTTTGTCTTTTTTTTTAAAAAAATGTTAAGGTACGTGTAGGGGTATTTTCGGTAGCGAATGATAGTTCAGCACGTCTTCATGCCATAGCAGCCTTAGCAGGGCTGATGAGGAGGACAGTTCGCACAAACCAAAAGGCTGGAGGGTGATAGTCGGAGGCAGCTGCTGCTGCCTTTTTTATTTTCTTCACTTCGTGTCGTTTTGTGGGGCCCATCCACAGACTCTGACGTCCTTCGCCACCAATCATTTCTCTCAGTGGCACGATCCCCTCCACAGTCCCTCCATACCCACCATGTCTGCTCCCATGCGGGTAAGAAATAACATATTATAATAATATTATTAATAGTAAAGATTTCAATTAAATAAATATATCCAGCTAATAAACTATCAAAATTTCAGCGTCCCTTGTTCATTTTTCTTTCAAAAAATCCTTCTTTGTAGCTGGACGCGTGCCGGTCTTTTTCCCGTCGCTTTTGCCAGCCGCCACCGTCCGTACCCGAAATATCACCCTGTTCTCGTACGATGCAGCTTCCAGCAGTGGTCCCATTCAGACCCTGCCACGTCATTCCTAGACCCGACATGTGGACCACCGAATTGAACCCAGTATTTGTAGCCGACGCGGAACAGCTAACCCACCCCTGTCTTACTACGCGGCAGAAGTTCACGGCTTTTATGGGGAGCCTACGAATCCAGCGACGCGGTTTCCTGAACCAAAGGAATCTAGCCGTCTTATCTTGGGTGGGAACTACTACCGCTTCCCAAAATAACGCCAACCTAACAATAACAAAATCTCGGAAGAAATAGGACCTATCTTCCTTTTCCAGTATAACTATCGTATTAGTGCCATAATCTCATTACATCGAACAGATCTTCTTGTGTCCAGATATAGGGCTCACTCTCTTCCCATGAACCTACTTTAATATACACTAGTTTCATAGCCCCTACTTTTACTAGTGACCATCGGATGGCTATTACTGCTCATCATCAATCTCCCTTCTATTGGCCAGTTCAAGGATACCACTGTTGCTATGTACTAGTTGGCACCAGGAGGCCCTGATTCAAGAATGCTAGAGGATTTCCTGCGGCATAAAACGACCTCCTTAACCACTGTTAGCTATAACGGCCACTGCAGTTGTGGTATCCCCGACAACTCCGTGAGTGCATATATCATCGATACCCTTTCCTTCAACTCCCAAGCTCTCTGTCTTCACCCTTTACAATTTCCCTTTAGAATCAAATTTTCACCTTCCTCTACTCTTGTATTTATACACATTTTCCAATAAATGTACTTATCCACATAAGTTCTAAAACAAGAAAGAAATAATTATACCATATCAAACCAAGATTATGTTATCAAAATTAATCCAGACAAAATAATATTTGCATCATGTTACCGTCCATCAAATATCCAAAGATGAGTAGGAAAATCACTAATATTTATTAATAATAGCACCATTCAACACTTGCATTCACAATTACAAAAGAAGATATTATCTATCCAGTGCAATCTCAGGTTAAATTTTCATGTGTGCAAGGCAAGTAACTATAACAAACATTATTAGTTCTTAGAGTAGAAACAATAAATGACAATGATAATTTAATAATGTCCTATGGTATCACTATTGTTTGCATGCCTACATTTTGAATACATATGGAGAATATTTAGAAAATGTATTGTTTTAATGCCATAAATATTGAGTTTAAAATATTGTATGATGGCTACGTTAATAGAGCAATGACTAAATTTTGAATGCATGTCACATAGCCATAATGCACATCACAATGAAATACCTCACAAAAATGTCATTCAGATGCCTACTTTGAATTAGCTTGTTAACCTTGTAAAGTATATCTTCATATAAAATTTTCATATAATTTAATTATAATACACAAATTTATGAATAGTAATATAATCAAATAGAGCCATTATTTATTCAAAAGGGTGGCTACGCTTTTGCACCGTTGTTGTGTTTTATAGCTGGTCAAACTAGAATCCACATGGTCATTCAAGAGGTGCACATCCAATCAGATAGCAACTTACCTGTACATAGCTTTATATGGAGATAAACTTTTTCTTTTGTCCTGTTGCTTATCACTTCGCATGATTAATGGCTAACAACGGTCATTATAAATCATAATGCATATATCTATCGTTATTTTAAAAAATACTATTAATTCTGTTACAACTGAAAATCTAACCGTTCCAAAGACGGGCGTTGTGATAAATAACGGCGTTAGTCGGAAATGTATTGGACCCCACACGAAGGGATTTAGGAGAGAGGGAGACACGGAGAGTGGCTAAAGACAGTGGAGGCCCACTCGGCAGGAGGGTTCCGACCACGCCCGCCACCAGCAGGAGGCCGTATGTGCAGCCTTCTCCCACTTTCCGGACACGTGCCAGTCTCTCTCTCTGGGACCACAACCTTCCACGGCCTCAAAGGCGCTTCTCTTTTGGATCTCTCTCACCCACTCACTACCTCTCTCTCTCTCTCTCTCTCTCTC
>KE504773.1:483189-494638 GCA_000441515.1 Elaeis oleifera | reverse complement strand
TTGAAATCAAAGTGAACGGTTTGTAGCGGGTTCGGATGGGTTGTATCAGTTTGAACTTCAATGTTGACTTAATGTTGATTTTAAGTCCAATATTGTCCCATTTAAGCTTATTTATTTTTTTATTAATTTAATATAAAAATATCTAAATCTTATAAATTATAAATTTTGAGCTTATTTTTTAAGCTGTACAAAATAAAATAAAATAAAATAAAATTTACTTATCTATAAAAGTAACAACATCTGAAAAATTTCACTCTAGAATTATCTCAAATTGATATACTTTCATCAATAATTTAATATTAATATTTTTATGAATCTAAATGGATGATGCGGTAGTTTTTAGAATAAAGTATCGAAGTCTAAACGATGCCATCCTAAAATAAAAATGAGTTTATAAAATACTACATTAATTGGGTTTGATTTTATACGGGTTAAAAATATAAGAACCAAATCTGACCATAATAATCGATTTTTTACAAATCCCAACTCGATTCCATCTGATTTATATTTTTCAACTGACCGAAACTGATGTTTATTGGATTAGATTGGATGGGTTTCTTCGAATTTTGATTATTTGCTCAACCTTAGTAGGATTCGAACCTAGGATGGCAAAAAAAGCCTGCATGAGTTCATGCTCGATAACCACTCTGGCACATCTATTGAATATAATTAATAATAATTTTGAAATGTAGGAATTTATTTACAAAGGCTCATTGGTAAGATTGTAAATAGATCGGGTTGATGTATGACCAAATTCAGCCGACCCTCTTAAACTTGATCCAATTCATTTTAACATATCCATAGGCTGAGTTGGATTCTAAAATTAGTCTCATTCTATTTTTTTTGGATCAGGACTGAATTTACTAAATTCAAATTTGACTTAACTTATTTGATTTCTGGATTATTTTGGATCTTCTACTTTATAATTTGATCTGCCCCAACCTTAAATCGGTATACCATTAGAATCTGTTGCAGTCAATGGCTCATGACTCGACACGTGAGATATTGTTCGTTTTGGCTCATGATCATCTTTAGGTTTCAGTGGGTTTTGGTCATTTAGAAACTTACAGTTTTGCTCCTTAAAAGACACCTTACGTGGGAAAGGATGGTTCCCTCCTCTATAAGCCAAAGTCCCCCTTGACTCCAACTATTGTGTGATTAATGATGTCCTTTTTCTATACTATAAGCCAGAGTCTCTTTTGACTCCAACTATTGTGTGATTAATGATGTTCTTTCTTCCACACCATAACATAACCCCCATAGTTAAAGAAAAATTATGTACTCCACAGACCGTGTCGCCAATATTGCAGTTAATGGCTCATGGCTCAGTATATGAAGTATTGTCCGCTTTGACTTATGACCATCTTTAGGCTCCAGTGAGTCTTGATCATTTAGAACCTCATGGTTTTATCTCTTAAAAAGCATCTCACATGGAAAAGATGATCCTCTCCTATATAAACCAGAGTCCCTTTTGACTCCAATCAATGTGGGACTAATGGTACCCTTCTTCCACACCACAACAGGATCTAAATCTGTTTTAGCCTTTTAAATTATGATTTAAAACTTATATGAGCAATATTTATAATATAAACATATATTAAATTATTTTATATTTCAATTTATTTTGAGAGTAATATTTAATATTATCTATTTTTATGATTAATAATGGTTATATAATGATTAAAATATAGTTGGCTATATTTGATTCGAAACCAATACAGAGATGATCTAAATTTGAATTTTAGAGTTGGAACGGATTATACATGAATTCGATCTAATCTGAATGATCCGTTAGATCGAAAATTTTGATCGTAAATCTAATCTAACCCAATCTAATCCAATCTAATTTCTATTGAATTGAATTTGAATCTAATATTAAAATCCAATCAAAGAATTAGGTTGGATGAGGATTATTCATAACCCTATCCATTTGCACTTACTATCCATAGGTGATCCCGCAGGCACTTGTGTGAGATCTATGCCTGCCTCCGCAATCGCAGCTGAAATGAAAATAGGTGCTGTTTGCACCCACCTTTTCAAATCCTGAAGAGCCTTGCGAAGTTTTAAGAACATACTGTTTTGTCTTTCGTAGGAGATGATGGCATTTTATTTCTAGTGTGAGAAAATATATATTTATTAAGAAAGGAAGGGAGTTACATGAAGAAGAGTATATAAATTTTTTTCAAACATCTCTGTAGGAGAGAGAAGGTGCCGCTTGAATCCTTGGTTGAAAAATAATAAGCATTAGAAAGTTTTCGGAGAGCATCTTTGTAAAAGAAGTTGAATTTATTATTTTGCTTCTTTTTTTAAATAAAATTATTTATCTCTCTATTTTTTTTCGTTATTGTTGCTTGATTCCATAAGTACTTATCGTGGATCGTAGCCCGGTGTCACGCAAAACGTGAACGGTAGGATTCGAACCTACGCGGGCAGAGCCCACATGATTTCTAGTCATGCCCGATAACCACTCCGGCACGTCCACGAGTTGCTTAGAAAGCTTAAGATTTCATACTAAAATCTGGTCTAACAAAAGCCATGTCATTTGTTCACCGCTAAATCTCAGCCTCCTATTCAAATACTATCTCAACATACTTCCCACCTAAGGAGTACAGAACTCAATAAAATAAGAAAAAAATCCAACACAATGCTGTACAGGCTCTATAATTACCCAGTCAAGTTCCATTAAGATGGTCTCAGACTCAACCTTGTGGCCGGTCGGATCCAAACTTCGAAATAGCTGACTCCTTCTTTGGTAAGAAAACATCTGACCGCTCCGTAGATGCATATGAACAAGTAAACCTTCCTATAAACGAGTCTGATTAAATATCTTGCTAAACTTTTGAGTCAGTAATATTTCTTGTTTCCAAATATAACTACTACGCGAACTTTCATAGATAACCATCTAATGTAAATAAGCTAGCTTGAATTCATTGAGATGGGGAGCTCATGGAAGTTCCAGCAATTAAATCTTCTGATGCCTACTCCAAAACATCAATGAGAGTGAGAAACAGGCTTATCACAGTAGTCTCATACTATTGAGATAACTATGAGTGTCACCAAAGGCATCTACACTTCAACATGATACAAGGGCAGAAAAATTGGTCTAGTTTATGGCTGACAAATAATATGTTGCAATAGCTTAGAAAGAAATCTAACTTTATAGTTTAGGGGCAACAACATAGCCATTGCAGGTGTTCTGGCTAGTCATGTTATTTCATTTGTCTGCATGCACATGTGTGGGCAATTTTGTGATACATATTTAATGACTCTAATAACCTTCATTATTTATACAAGTATATTTCTAGAGACGGTATACATGACCATTGAAAGATGTTGGGACAGCTTATGACAAACAGAATGATGAACGTATGGTGGGTCATATTCCAAATATTTCATTAGAATTCATATAAGAATTTCTAGTGCTTTGATCATTTTCTAATGGTTAATTAACTGGCATAGCTTGGAATTGGCCCAATCATTGAATTCAAATCGATAAGAAGCCAGTATTCAACCTAGGACCGCAACCATCTGGCTTACACGCCCATGCCTGAATTAAATTCAAGAACGAAGCAAGCCACACTCTTTTTGTAACGTTCGTTTATGGCAAAGGTGGCTCATATATAGCACTTAATAAATAAACCTGCAAGCTGAATAAAAATACCTGCAAGCTTTTATCTTTATTCTTTTGCTCTCAAAAAGTGGGGAAAGGAAACACCCTAAAGCCTAGACCGGAACTAGTTATTCATGGAATGAAATAGTTTTTTAGCAACATGGTGACACGCCTAATGGGTGCCCTTAGAAAAGGGCGGCAACCAGATGACATAACAGTAGGTATCTTGTTTAAGATAATTGGCTCTAATGATTATTCCAAGATGAACATGGTGCTCTACCATCTATGCATTATAACCCACTCTCGTGCCAGGTTTAGGTGGAGTCTTAAGGATTCAGTCGTCCAATTGAAATGGTCCGAGGCTTAATCTGGTGGTGGATGGAATCTAAAATTCAAAAAGATCCAGCCCCACATAGTTGTGCATATTCAAGTTAAAACCTTGCCAAGACCACAGATTACATATCTTATAGTCTTGCCGCACCTCCAATATGAGCTAGCTTGAGCCAAATCGGATAGAAAGCTTAGGAAAGTTTGGGAAGAACCATTCACGCCACCACCAAGAAATCAGTAGGTGCGGCAAAAGGTTCATCACAACCAGCCGCGTACGATTAGAACACGGGTTTTGCTGTGATAATTTTTATATTATTTATAAAAATTAGGAGGCACTTTCGCCATCAAATAGAACAGAACATTTAAGGTATTTGTCATGAACAGGTTACAAGCGAGTTTCCAATTCTCTTTATTTTTAATAATTTTCCTCAAATATTTATTATATTTATCAGCTATCAGCCTCTTTATTTTTATTATTTCTGAAAATATTATATTTATTATTTTCTATTTTCGTCGGTCTTCTCCAAATCCTCTTCAAAGCATCTTCCAGCGAGCGTTCTCTATAGATATTTTTGGAGATTTTTGGGTTTATCTTATACTGTATGTTGACGATCTTGGCAGCGAAGTAGTGATAGAGAAAGAGGAAGACGAGATTGGCTCTATGGACTTGGGGCGGCTCTATGGGTGGATGAAGTCGAGTGCTCGAGAGGAAGACGGGAGCAGACTGGGTGTTGGGGTGGCTGGCGGAGGCAAGAGCCACAGTGGCAGGATTACAGGAGAACGCAGTGGAGATTATGGTGCAGATATTGAAGAGGTAGGGGCCTTGCTAGGATCATCGAAAGAGTTGGATGAAGAGGAGGAGGGCTACAGAGGATGGGGCACCAAGAGCCGAAGGTGATAACAGTGTCGAAGATGGAGGCAGAGCCGGAGCCATTGAACTCTTGGACTTTGAAGTCGAAGAGTCTCCTGAGGCTGTCGTTATGATGAAAGGGTAGCGGGTAGAGGCGGCGGCCGAAGATGATATATGCGTAGCCAAGATCCTGGAGCAGCTTCACATAGCATAGTTTGACGGATAAAATTTTTATGATCAGATCGTTCATGAAAAAAATTATAGTCAAATTATTATCACTATCACGTCTCCATATATATTTATGTGTATATTAAAATATTAAAAATAAAATAATAAATTTAAAAATTATGTAATATTTATCAAAACTGTTCAAACATTCTTAATATTTATTCAATCTTATTTTTTAATATTTTAATACACATACAGCATATTCGGAGACACGATAGACAATGAATGACTGATCATACGTGTTCGAAGACAATAGACGGCAACGGACCGACTATGAAAGGATGCAAGGTGATGACAGTTCATTTATAATTTCTTCCACCGTCCACAATTTCTTTCATTAATCCGATCATAGAAATTTTAGCCGACGAATCAGTGTTGGCGAATCAGATGGCAAAGAGAAATCCAGCCAACTACAATATTGTGATGAAGACGAGTCGTGGAGAAGGAATCAGATTCTCAGGTATTAAAATTTTGGTCTCCAACCTGTTGGTTTCCTTTTCTATATTCTGTAAAGCGATGCAACAATTTTTGGGCTTGGTGTTAGTTTCTTTGGGTTTGTATTTTCTTTGGTTCATTGGAACCCATGTACTAACAAAAAAAAAAGAAGAAATCCAGTGATTAAAGGACAAAATATCCTCTAGAGTACCGTAGCAAATACCGTAGAGGGAAGAAAATTGATCGGGGCTCTGGACGGGAAAAATGTTAAAAAAAATTGCCTGAATAAAGTCTTTACACTTCTGTTACGCCAAGAAGCTACAGCTCCCTACAATTACACATTCAGAGGGCTGGTTGTGCCCTTCCCAAGCACAAATCCACCGCCAGCCTACTGCTACCAAGTCCTGACCTGAAGCGCTTCTTATGATGAGGGGTTGTTTCACACCATTGTTGCTGGCTACAATCTTCATGAGATCCAGACAACAAAGTCCAGGCTGGTTATCGTTGGACAAAGCCTGCGACTCATCAGTTGGCGATCTACAGATCATAATTTAAATAATAGTGTGCTTCTCTGGGCTGGCACAGTAAGCTCAACTGACCATGATGCATGGTTAGCTAGCTTAGATTTCATCAATGCTGTTCCAGTTGCGCTGATGGTAGCAGAGGTTCCGAATGGCTATCATCTGTACTCCACGAGTGCTCACCACCATCAGATTTTCTTTCCATGCTACAGAGCCCCGGGACCCGGTTGGCATCAGAGGAGGCTTCTGGAGGGCAATCAACGCCTTGTTCCTTCACCACCAGTGCCCAAGCATATGGTGTCACCCCGGCCATGCCACACACCATCCTGGACATTGTTCATCTCCAGCGTTCTAGACTCCTGCACAATCAAACCAAAGTCTGCTGAAGTTTGTATGGATTCAATTACAGATGTTTCAACACAATGACATCGATCATTAGGGGTTTTGAAAGTTGATGATTACCTGGCATAATGTACAGCAGGGGCAGATGAGATGGTTAACACAGTCATCTAAATAATTGTCGCTGCCCTGCGGACCAACATTAAAAATGCAAGAACAGCAAAAGATACATGCATTAATAGTTTATACATATAAAATGGCAGCCATAATGTGTAGGGAGTAAATTTTCGGTTGCAAAGGTGATACCATGTCACTGTTGTAACAAACCAATCAACAGTCGGAAATAGGTGAAATACAAGGGCTAGTGTAAGGTATTATCCATGAAAATCAATGAAATACACGGCAACTGATGAAATATAAAGATTTTCATTGGTTTGTTACAGATTTGACGTGGTATCACTGTTGCAACAAATATTTTTCATGTGGAGGCTAGCATTAGATGCTAATCACATTAAAAGTTGAGACCGGAAGGAATTGTATCATGTCTAATGCAGACACCTGAGAGGCTGAGACCCACATATAAATTCAAGCATGTTATATAATGCTATCGGACTCTTAGCTGCCATAATTGATTACTGCTGCTGGAGTGGGTGTGGGCAAGCAGATAATTTAAACACTTTTAGTAAGGAAGTGTTTAAGAAAAGGGTGCGGATTCCAGGTCCTGGGAGGATTTCAAAGCTCTAGGTAGAAGGTTCTGGAGACTAAAATAGACTAGAACATTACCTACTTCCATAATCGATTAATAACGATTCACAAACAAATGGAGGACACTTATGGCCCAATGTGAAGACATCTTGAGATCTTCAAAACATTTTCTTTTTTTTTTATTCTTGGGCTGTGGGGAGCAGCGGAAAGGGGATTATAACCACAAGACACCCACAACAGTAAACATGCTGTTCTAGGAAAGTGAACTTAAATAATGAGGAAAACTTGGAGACTAAAACCATAAAATTCATTGATACTGTCAATTAACAAGCCATCAAAAACAATTATATCAAATGAGATAGCATCAGGGAGATGCTTACCCTTATGTTAAACTGCTTTCTCATCCTCATCCGAAAATAACCAAGATATATTCCAAATGAGATGACAGAAGCAACTCCAATAAACAGAATGCTATGCCGCTTGGTAATACCAAAAGCAATGAGGTTGAACAGTACAAAAAGTGCAAGAATAAAATAGACAGTTCCCTGGAGAAAAATAGAAATGCTTCAATGTCACGAGATCAGAAGATCAGATAAACATCAAGGTCATGCTTTACTTATCATAGGCAAAATGCAACAATAACTTGAACTTGATAGTTACCATATCATGACATGTGCTTTGCATGTGCCGTAAGAATACATAGACCTGACCTTTAACAGAGGAGAAAGAGGAAGACCAAGATTTGAGATATCTTTTCTCGATGGACTTGGAAGGGCCAGCTTTCCAAGAGTTCTATTAACATATTATTTTATGATTCCAATAATGTTGAAATTCTAAATTTTGAATAAATAAAGAGAGTTTTGTATGAGAGTCTTCGAATAAAAAGATTTTTCTTGAGAGAATGCCCTTCCATAGAAAAAAAATCTCACATTTTAATGATCAAAATTGGATTTGGAGTTGGGGGCAGAACAAAGAGGAGAGAGAGGATTCACACTCTCTCCTCTCTTTACATGGCAGCTTTCATTGTTTTCGTATACAAGTGAAACATGCTGCCTGTTTGCCTTTGATTTGGGAAGGAACATGATTCTGAGGCTCTCCTTATTGTTGGCTGCAGTCCATCAATTATTGTTCAATTGTAAAAGAAATAAATGCATATAAGAAACTTAAACCAATTATCTGCACCTTGTCTAGGGGTAATGAACAACCAATGACCTTTTTCATCAATGTTTCTTGGAGTAATATAGTTTGATATCAATTTATTAGGAAAGTTAAACTATACACTCATGGATTCTTGTTATAAGTTTCTTTGTTGAAAACAAGGGGTTAGATGCCGGTCTGTAGACAGAAAGGTGTATGGCCTACCAATTTGAAGGTAACACGTACCAACATGACAAAGTAAGGGAAGAAGAAGTTCTCAAAAGTTTCAAGGGCAATATTGCAACAACCAGCAATAGCTCAACATTCATATGAATGATTAAAATTCTTGATGTGTGAAGGACAGACAATGTGGACGCTTACAGACCACTCACAAGGAACAGATGTCCAAATAACTTTCAGCACAACTAGGTCCACGCCAGTGTAGCATTAACATCACATAAACTATCTCTAGCCCTCTTGGAACTGGAGAGATTCCAGAAAGCAATTCTCTGCACTCTATATGATGCTGCACTGTTAGATATAAGCCATATCCTTAAATTGTTAATTAGAATTTGTATCACATCTACTGTGTTATGATCATACAGCTTACTGATTAACTCCTAACTTGCAATTTTCTCCTACCCCATCATGAAACGAAATGTGCAAAAATTACTGGTAAAAATCACATATAAAATCATTAAAATATATCCGAGAGCAGGAAGCAACGTTCTCCATCTAAGTTAAGCCTCACCTGAAGAAAACAAGACCCAAGGTTGGCTCTTCGCATGTTCCTCCCAAATCTATAGCACGGGCAACTGCAACAACCAACATTCTTCAATCAAGCAACCATCTCTATTCCATAATAAAAGTCCATACGAAATATGTATTTTGAATTTACACGCTGGCCCAAAACACGGATTTGAAAGAGGAAAAGGAAACAACTTTCTGAGTGTCTTCGTCTCGAATCCACAGCTTTCTAAATCCCTCAAGTCAACTTCTCCAAAATGAGATCTTGAGCACAGTAAGAACAAAACTTATTAAAACAGAATCGCCAGAGGCAGAGCTCACCATGCGGACTCGATCGCGATCCGCCGGTCCTCGAAGCAATCAAGGACATGTCCCTCCCACATCCGCTGCAGCCCATCAAACTCCCCCCTCTCCTCCCCCTCCTCCTCGTCCTCCGCCATCCCCATCCGCCTCTTCTCGACCGTGAAACCCTGCGTCTGGAGCGCCACGGTGGCGCAGAGCATGTCGAAATCCAGCACGGCCACCGTTCCACCACATTCTCCTTCCCCTCCACCGGTGCCCCTTCTCCTCCGCCTCCGCCATCACCCACCAGCCCTTCGAATCAAAAGAGATGGGCCGAGGATTAGGGTTAGACTTCGCGTCTCCCTCTTCTCCTTGGAATCCCTCGCTGCCTTCCTCCTTCCCTCACCCGCATTCCTCGAAGGAAACTCTAATCCGTAATCTCCCACATCCAATTGCCGCTCCACTTGGAACCCTAAAGGCTCGCGAGATTTATTAACTTTAATTATAATTTTGATACTTCCGGAAAGGAAGCTTCAATGTATCAAGAAAAGAAAAGAAAAGAAAAAAAGGAAAAAAAAAAGGTGATTTCAGATTAATTCTCCGCGCGAGCGGGTGAGGGGGTTGTTGGCCGGCGCACCAATTGCAGGTGGGTCCCACAGTTTCAACCATTTCCCTACCGCTCGTCCACCTTCGGTCGGGTGGCGTCGTGCCACGTGTCCATCCTGTAATTATTTAGCCGGTCGGCGACGTGTGATCAGGTAATTATTTGGCCGGGTTGGCCGTTCTTCCTTCCGGCCCCTCACTCAGACGAGAAATTATTGCATGCATCAGATGCAAGTGGACCAAGGCAAATCCCTGAGCATATGTACGGTGGATAGCGCGGGAATTAATGAAATACATAGCGTGGCGTGTTATCCACCGTGGGATTTGCCGCGGTCCAATTAAACTTTGGTACACGGCTAATGGAAGCGCGTGTATAGGATTTCAATCACCGCCGTTTCGACGGCTCTGCTTAGCCAATCACGCAATTCATCGAAAGATGGTCTACTACAGCGCTGCGGGGATAAAGGCGATAACGTAACCTTGGATTGGATATTATTACAGGTGCGTAACTTATCTTGTAGCGCGGGATACCGGGAGAGGATAGAGCGTGCCGCCAGTGGATAGGCATTGCTTTCCCGACAATCCCTATCTGCATACACGCTTTTCACACTGTCCCAACACGCAAGCACCGATTTCCCGCCTCCAGTGGTGGAATAGGAATAGGGTGACCACCCCAACTAGACGAATCCCGTCAATCTGCCGTACATCAAGAAGAGAGAGAAAGAAAAGGTCTTTCAGAATTTTTTTCATAGCAAAAAAATTTAGAGTTCTCATTCCCACGTTTCAGTTCTTGAACTCAAACGTAAACCTATGTAACTGACTCGCTCATGCTTTCTCTTCCTTACTCCTTTGGTTCTCTCTCTCTCTCTCTCTCTCTCTCTGTTGAATATTACATCCAATTATATATTCTCTTTCAGAAATATATTTGACAGCTATTATGACATGCCAATATTGTCAAACACAAGAATATCTACTTAATTAAACTCATCAGCCATTGATATGCCTAACAGAGCTCATTATGAAATTATCCAAATTTAACCCATTAGCCACGGATGCTGTAACATGTTGATGAACTGTTGTCAATCTCGAGCCTCGGTAATCATGGAGATGCATGAGAAGCACATGACCATCATCAATCGAGCAATAAATTGCTTTTATCCAAAAAAAAAAAAAACAACACATCGCTTCCGTTGTACCAAAAAGTAGGAATTGTTTTCATTGGTGTTGAGGTGTGTCAATGTGTTTGTCGAGCCATGTGCCTGTGAAGTTTTGCAGCGAAGCAATCGTGAATAAAATAAGGCCCGAAGCAAGGACTGCATGTTATGCTTGTACTTGTCGTGCCGGTAGGTTTTATCCGGTTGGCCTCGTTCTCCGCCGGTGGGGAATCTTTTGTTATGCCATCATTCTAGGGACGGCACCGTGTGAATCAGTGAATCCACCAAAGGAGTATTTTATCTAATTAATTTAAAAAAAAATTATTTATAAAATAATATAATTTTTAATTATTTATCAAAATAATGCAAACAGGATAAAACGTCATTTTGATTGCCACGTCACCATCCTATTCCACCCAAATTTTCATGTAGAAGGAAAAAAAATAAAAAATAAAATAAAATACATCATATAAAATGGTGTTTCCAAAAATAACTATTTTTTCTTTTT
>KE504773.1:458427-469352 GCA_000441515.1 Elaeis oleifera | reverse complement strand
TCCTCCCTCCCTCCCTCCTCTCTCTCTCTCTCTCTCTCTCTCTCTCTCTCTCTCTGTCGATCTCTCGAATTGGATTCTTGTCTGATATATGGATGGAGAACCGAGACGGGTACTTAATTTAATCTTTGTTTAATGTGTTTCTTGAATAATAATTCTGAATTTTTTGAAATATTTCGTGTTTCATGATTAATTTGTTTGTCCTGTTTTGGTGAATTCTTACCGAAATTTCTTGAAGTTGCGTTTGGTTTTGTGTTGAATGAGGGGAAATCTTGGTTTAGAGTTTCTTGATCTGATGTCTTAACGTTGGGATGGACTCTGGGCTTAGAATATTTCTTTTCTTATCTTGGTTTTCTTGTTTGGAATAACTGTGAGGGCTTGAATTGAAAAGATAAACGATCGTTAGATATTCCTGAAGATGGTTTGGAAATGTTGCATCTGGTAAGAGATTGATAGGAACTTGATGAGGCTAAAAGTTTGTCTTTTAAGGGTTCTTTGCATCACGTGGGCCTTCGTGAGGTTCTTGAAGTTCTGATCGTTAGTGATTTGTCTAATGATAAGATTTCGAGGAGGATAAGGTTCTTTAAGGCAGAATAGTTTTTCGCGGGTTTGCTTGGCGGGGATTACAGGGTTTTTTTTCCTTCGGGTTGCATTTGGCGCAGGAGGGTAAATTTAGCGTTTACCTTGGTGTGGGAGGACACAGCTAGATTTGATGGTTTATATGTGATGAAAAGGTTCTTTTCCTTGGATCAAGAGCAGCAGGAATTGGGTGTTCACCGCCTTCCACTTAAGATCATGAGATTGACTTTGAGGGACGTGAGTGCAAATGCAATGTTTGATGCAAACCCTATGATGAATGTCTAGAACTTCCCTGGCATATTGGAAGTCGAGCTTTCCATTGCAATATTCTTTCTTGGTGCTAAAAATGCAAATATCTGAATATATCTGAGATAGTGCATAAGAATGTTACTTATTCTTCCAAGGGGTTATCTCTAGGCTATTTCATGCAACAGCCAAGACAGAATTATGTTTCCTTTTCTCCACCCATCTTTCATTCCTTTTTTCAGGAGATTGTCTCCAATTTCTTTGCTTTTAAATCAACTTGGAGAAGGGTTCCTACTATGTTGATTTCTCATCTTAAAGACTGGTTAAAAAAATACATATCAGAAAGTTTAACTTGATCTTTGGTATTATATTTGTAGCCTTACAGTTTATACTCTAACAAACTAGAAACGCCTTGGCCAAGAAGAGGTCTTTCTTCCAAGGGGTTCTCTCTAGGCTGTTGCATGTATTGCATGCAACAGCCAAGACAGAATGATGTTTCCATTTCTCCACTCTTCTTTTATTCCTTTTTTCAGGAGAATGTCTCCAATTTCTTTGCTTTTAAATCATCTTGGAGAAGGGTTCCTACTATGTTGATTTCTCATCTTAAAGACTGGTTAAAGAATACATATAAGAAAGTTTAACTAGGTCTTTGCTATTATACGTGTAGCCTAACAGTTTATACTGTAACAAATTTAAAACGCCTTGGCCAAGTGCAAGAGGCTTAACTAAGCAAATATGTGGCATGAAAAGTCAAGGATTCATGAATATTAGCGACTTCTACTTAACAGTTGCTAACATTCATGAATCTTAACAAATTTAAAATTCCTTGGCCAATTGCAAGAGATTTAACTAAGCAAATATGTGGCATTAAAAGTCAAGGATTCATGAATGTTAGCAACTTCTACTTACAGAGGTTCCATTGTAATATTTTTCTGCAAACATAATGCATTGCAGCTATTTCAGATGTCTCTGTTTTTATGGACCCCAAGTTCACCTATGGGAAATAACTTGTTTGATTGATAACAATGACTTCACCATGCAGAACTAGTGGTGCTGCTGCCAGTGCAGTTGGTGAGTGTGTAAATCACATAGCTTCTCAGTTGTCTAGAGGTCAAGAATCTGAACATCTAGAGGTCAAGAATTTGAACCTCTCTTACTTCCGAGTTTTATCTCAATCAAAAGCTGACTAACACCGAAAATCGTCCTTGTACCTCCAACAACTCTTGAATTTTGACCACTGACTAATGATGATCTTTCTCTTAACCTCATATATGCATTCACATATCATGTCCTTGATGTCATTCTTTTCTTGTTGTGTATGCATACAAGTGGATGTTGCATACTAGTCACCATCCCCAGAAGGTGTGCATCTATTACAGGAGTTAGGGTTCTCCCATAAGGATAAGCGGCACTGATCTCATACCACCTGTAACCTGTATATTTTTTGAAGAACATTAGAAGAAAATGTCAAAACCATTTGTTAGGTTTAGTGGCAGCAAATTTGGTACCGCCTACTCTGGGATTCACCTTCATGTAGAGGAGGATATTGGGATTTTATTTGTAGGCTTCATGCAATATGATATCATCCCTTCACTTGGAGTTCTATGATAATCTTGCTAATGTGGCTTTATTGACTATGATACTATTGTTGCCAAGACACTGTATACGTATGGTATGAATAGTTGTATATTTTTGCAGACATTATATATTTATGTTATATGAAAAAGACCATGTCTTATGTCTTTATGATATATTACCTTTGTCTATAATATTTACACTACTATCCGTTTATTATTTTCATACCAATATTTCAGGTTTAAGTTTCATATTGGTGCTGTACAATCTGTTATGCATGTGATAATTTTATACCCTCCTGTCTTTCTACTTAAGTATCTGGTACTTGGATCATAGCCTCCAAACTATGTAGGAGCCATATACAAAATGAATATCCCTGGGTTAATGCTTCCCGCTTTCACTTTTTCAACAGACTGAACAGCAGAAATCTCTTAGATGTAATGACTTGAGGATTAAATGTTCTTGTGTTGGTGATATGTCCAGACCTTTGGGAAATGCAATAAAGAAGCTTCACGAGGTGTCAAATCCCAAGAGAATCTGACAGACATTGGATCCCTCCAGCAGTGTTCAGATGATCTCGGTCAACTCTCCAGACATTCCTCTAATGGGAATAAATCAGCTGGCTTAGCATCAAAATCATCAAATACAGATGAGCCAATGAAAAGGACCTCTAAGAAAAAGAGAAAGAAGGGGAAGTTGAACAAAAAGCAATTTCAAAATACTGTTGCCTCGAAAACTGATTTGGCCAGTCTGACTTCTACTATCACTCAAATTGGTCTGGAAGAGAGTTCTATGACAGGACTAAATGAACGGAACCAACACAATGAAGGGTATGTTATCAATCATTGAAAGAGGTAATTGATTGCTGTGCTCACAATGAAGTTGCTTCCAGATGTGATAATGCACATTCGCAGTCTACTCTTGACCCAGAAGGATCGCTACATGTTTCAAAGACTGATGATATTGAATGTTTATCCAGAAGCAATAGGGAAACCTCCGAGGTTGTTGTTTTGCAGGATTCTACATCACACTTCTGTAAAGTTGACAACATCAACAGCACACAGTTAGTAAGGAAGAATGATAAAGATGTAACTTTCCCAGGTTCTGTAGTTATATCTGCCACAGGCTGGGAAAACGTGGATTCATGTTTGAAGGATGCAGGTGACTGTGAAGAAAAATCATCCAGTAATGCACATTACCAAGATACCTGTGGTGTCATTGGAAGCCAAATACTGCCTGAGGATACTTGCTGCAGAAGCATGGAAGCTTTTGAAAATAGGTCAGATGCAACAAATTTTGGAACAAAGAGATCAAACACAAGTCAAAATAAAGGTAATGCAGACTTCAGTGATATCAGGAATGGGAGAAACATCAAATCACCCCATATGAGATCTCAGTCAGTAAACCATTTGGCACATTGTATCAGCAGCATGAAAATGTCAATGGATGTGCAAGAGTTCAGCAAAGATGGTAGTATTGAGAAGAACAACTCCAGCAACCAGTATTTCAAGGCAAGTGATGATCCTGCAATTGTAACAAATCAAGACGTTGAACATGATGAGGGAAAGCTCACACTCTGATTGATGCATCTCAGTTGCCAAGCCAGATAAATAACCATAAGCGTATCGGGAAGGAGAATGCTCGCTACGTTTGGCAAAAGACCAGGAAAATATTGGAAGTATGCAGGCTCGTGGCAGGAGAAGATTTAATTGCTATAAGATGTGCATGGATGCTGATACAGCAGGCAGAACTTCTCTATCAAGGCACAATTCCTTTGCAGGAGATGGTTTGTTACCTCATCCACAATCTTCTTATACTAATATGGATGGTTTTCAGCAAAGAGCAAAAAATTAGGGATCAGTGATCAAGAAAGATGCATAAGTCATGGACAAGTACTAATTGAGTCACCGAAATGGGCTTTTCCACAGAGCTTGAATGTTGGATGTGGTCAGAACATGTCCATATCAGGAGATGATGGCTCCATCGGGAGCATGGCTTGGGAAAATTTGAAAGATAAACTAAACCAGCCTTTTAAGCAAGAGAATGTCATCCATTACAGAAGGGGATTTTGGGTCAGTAAAGCCAATTTATGTAAGCCTCGGACCAAGATGAATATCGTCTATAGCGATTTTTAGAAATTCCAAGGACAATTTCCCATCATAGGAGCAATATTGCTGGGAAAAGAAGCAGCCTTGGCAATCATCACTATAAATTTGATTTTTCAGAAGCATGTGAATTTGTGCCCTCTTTTCCAGCCTGTTCCTCTAATGGACAGCTGCATGGACCATGGACAGGGACATCAAGTCATCAAAAGCTTCTGCATGAAATCCAACCACATGCTGCAACAAGGGTGCCCCTATCTGAAGATGTACTAGGTGAATGTTATCATGCTTTTCTGGATAATGAAAATAACTCACCCACGTGCGTTGACTTTGAACTTCCTTGTGACAATAATTCTAAAGAGCGCATCTCTTCCACTGTTAGTTCACAGAAGTGGATTCCTGTTGGTAAGAAAGACCCCTTGATCAAATCGAGTATGGTTACTGATGCGAGTAACAGCAAGAACTAAAATTCCATCACAAAACAGATAGTGTTGCTATTTGTGATGAAGCTAGTGTTGTGGATGTTTGTAAAGACATGAATGATGGTCTTATTAGTGGTAGACAAGGAAGATCCCTGTGGGAAGGCAAAACTGATCAAAATGCATCTGGTGCTAACTCAAAAAACTTGCCTATATACATTGGTTCAGAGCTGACAACGCAAACTCTAGATGCTGCTTACAGATTTCAGCTAGCTTCTGAACGTATTCAGCTGGAGACAGGTAGACCCATTGCTGAGTTTGAAAATTGCTCTACTCTGCTTCTCCAGTCATTATTTCATCTGTTCTGCAGTACCATGAGGATAACAGTAGAGATCAGTCCATTCCAATTCTTTATCAAATTCCAGAATATAGATGTTTATTACAAGATGTTTGGAGATGGTATGAGAGACCTGGAAATTATGGCTTGGAAATAAAAGCACAAGAGCCTCAAAACACCAAAGGATTGGAAACTAATGTTGTGTCATTTCATGCTCATTTTGTTCCATATCTCTCAGCAGTTCAGCTGTTCGTCCACTCCCAACATCCTTCAACTGGAGGCAGCCCTGCAAACAAAACATCTGATGTGTCACAGAAGGGAGAAACTGAGCCATGCGCATTATCTTCCTTGTCTCAAAATCAGTTATGCCCTGAATTAGCAGAGCAAACATTTGTTTCTGATCTTTTCCATTCAAGAGAGAGGGATATGAAGCCATTTCACATGGCAACATCGGATAGAGATGACTCCTGCAATTCTCTTTATGCATCCTCCTTCCCTGATGATTCAGAAGTGGTGTTTGAATACTTTGAAAAGGAACCACCACAACAGCGCAAGCCTTTCTATACAAAGTGAGAACTGGAGTCTATTGTTCAGTTGTAATTGAAGCATGGTTCTTATTGTCACATCATTTAAAGTTGTCATTAATTCCTTACCAAAATAAGTTGCTGTTAATTGTTGCAAATGTGACAATTGTCCTAAACCATTTATTTTATGGTCAACTTCAGGGTGAAGGAGCTCATGGAGATGGGTTCTTCCAATCCTTTGGTATTTGGTGACCCTCCAAGCTAGGGAACATGAATCTGCAAGATCTCCACCCTGCTTCTTGGTTAGTAACAAGCACCTTGTTCTGTGTCTCGTAGCTTGCAAGTAACATACCAGTGCTATAACCGGTCCAAGCTTGAAATGTCTAACATGTATTAGGATTATGAATCATGTGAACTTATCGAATTTGTATACTTATTTTTCAGGTTCTCAGTTGCTTGGTATCCTATATATCGAATTCCAGAAGGTAGTTTCCGTGCATCATTTTTGACCTATCATTCTTTAGGCCATTTGGTTCTGAGACGCATCAAATTAGATTCTCTGCAGAATACTGCCTTTTGTGCTGTTGTTCCTGTTCTTGGATTGCAAAGCTACAATGCGCAGGTAAATATGGTGCCTATGAATTAGATTTAAAATTGTTTAAAGATTCATCCAATCATCAAAAATGAAAAATGAGAACTACTGTGATTTCCATGCCAAAACTTATAATATAAGATCTCGAGCTGTAATGATAAGCAAGAATTATGCTATAGCTATGTTGTGTCTGCACGCACCCACATGTATGCTAATAATTAGTATATGATTTTGCAACTCATTGTGCTGAGAACTATTTCGATTGCATTAGAATTAAATGTTTATGAAGTTGCACTTAGTGAAATCCTTCAAACACAAGGTTCTATATCATACATGCTGGTACGAGTGATACTTGTATCCTGCCTGGTTTAGCAGAACTAGTCTTATTATTTTGATGATTCTGGATTTAGGGCATAAAATTGGACTTTGAATGATTTATAAATTTCACTAAGGATCCACATTCTGCCAACCACAAATTTTGGGAGCCTTGATGATTATGGTTATGGTGTTTTTAGGTAAAATGCTGACTTCGAATACTGGGATGAGGTTGGTTATGGATTGTTTCTACTCAATAAAATGTGTTAGGATTGTTCTGAACAGGCTTTTCTATTGGTCAGCGTTGTTTATTCTTGTTACAAGGGTTCTATGTTGTGGTAACAGTATTGACCATTCACCAAGATAAAGGGTTTGAGTTATGGCTCACAACTGAAAATAATGTGCACGTGCCCATGTTAGAGATATTTGCCTCTCACGTGGTGGGTCTGAAACCACGTTCAATATGCTCCTTTGGTTCACAACCCTAAACTTCACAGTTCAAAAAGGTGGCATTCTGTCCCTTTTTAAGTATCATAGCAAGCCTCTCTCCCTCTCTTTCCCAAAGTTTTCAGGCCTAAATTTCAGCATCAGTTTAGCAAGCCGACATCAGGTATAAGATCTGGTCATGGAGCCCTCTTTGACTTTGATGGGGTATGTCATGATTCGTAGACCTGAACTTTCTAGATGGGGGGTTACAGCTTGTTGGTTTTCTCATTATGATGAATAAAATAATGCATACAGCTTCATAGGCTAGAACAACATTACAGCACATACCTGTAATTTCTGATGTAAAATTTCTTTTTCAAGTCATCTCTTTACATTCACTTTTTGCAGCAGGGTGAGTGCTGGTTCTGTCCTAAGAAGTCAGCTGGATCTGTTTGGATAGATGGCACATTTTTTGACATTTCCGAAATACTCAAAGAAAGATTGAGAACTCTGGAGGAAACTTCTGCACTCTTTGCAAGGGGACATGTTCGCAAATATCAGATCAGAACACCTAATAGGCAGCCTGACTATGAGTTCTTTCTTTCTCGAAAACAATGAGTGTAGCTTCTTCTGACATCTCGTTTGGATTCTGACATCTCATTTGGAAGCACCTTCATCTTCGTTCTCTTCCTCAGTTTCGGGTTCCTTTACACTGTGAAGCATGAACAAAGGGACAATCAAGGTGGCCAACATGTGCATAAAGAAACAGAAGATTGTAAATATAGATGAAACCCATACTATTTTGACACAAAACAGTTTCGGTGATTATTTGCAAAGTGGAAGTGTAAATACAAATGCATGCAGCTCTAGGTACCATCACCAGCCATTCACACTGGTCTTACTGTCCTCAGTGCAAGTGACTCTTTAAATAGGACTCAAGATAATTTGTATAAAGTATCCTGATCATTATAGTGGTATGGTTCTCGATGGTGCTCTTCTAAGGGTCATTTCTATTTTGCCAGTTATTTGTTTCTTGTTAGTGAAAATACTTATTATACTGCTAAAGCATGCATTTGGAAAACTGACTTCATGTTTGCTAAGTGAATCAAGAAAAATGTGACACAGATATGATCATTCCATTGATTAAAATTTATACTTTGGGTCATTTGATAAATCTATCAGCATCTTATTAATTAATTATGGGCCAACTGTGTTTCAGTGCTTGAACCTCACATTTAGCAGTGGAAAGTGAAAACTGCATTGTGCAGAGACCATCAAACACAAAGCCACTTTGTAACAAGCATAACACAAGGTGGAGAAGTAAATGTTTCTGGTAAATCTAGCACATGATCTGAATCATTTTCTGTTTCAGTGCCCATGCAACAAAAGGAGTTTCAATAAATATAAATGGAAAGCTTTTGGAGGAGATTACTATATTTGTTGAAATGCATAGCAGCAACTCTGTTTCCCTTTTAAAGAGTAAGGTACAGATCTCATGCACCAAACTCTCTATCTCGCTTCCCTCCCTCCCTTTTTTTATTAGTCTCTCTTCCACAGTGATGTTAATTTTATATATTCCCCTCTTTTCCATGTGAACGTTTTGGTATTGGTAAAACCCAGAAGCGAAGTGCTATTTTAATTGTATTAGTATTCTGTACGTGTTTTAGAAAAAAAACTGAAAGTGAAATAAGGTAAGAAAGAAAACGTAGTTGTTGCAGGAGTTCACCCCCCTTTCTCCTGCAGGTGTTTCTTGGATTCTAGAGGTTGCACTATTGTGGTCTAACTACACAGTGTGAATTCCAGGAGTTTCCATCATATAACTGGAATAAGTTTCCACCATTTCTAATATGCTCAGTCGTTGCATCTCCGAATTTTACTGGAGATGGTGGTAGCGAGCGAGCTAGCATGAAGGCAAGGGGAGACAATCAAATACACAATTTGGAGACTGATGGGCTTCACAATGTAGAAAAAGGACTAACATAGTGTTAAAACATTGAATTTGTAGAAGAGGGATTATAGAGCCCTCTCCAATGCCTCCACATATTGTGACCATTTCGAGGAGGTCAAGCTCCAATTAAAAGAGAAAAGGGGAGGAAGAAGAAGAGATTAGAGAAAAAAAGATTTTTTATTGCTTGATTGTCAAGCCAATGACTTACATTATATAAATTGATTCAAACTCAATATCCCATTTATTACATCATACTTAATTTAGCATAATTACTAAATAAATATAATATCAAACAGGCCATATGATTCTAAATGATATCAATTCCAAAATAAGGAAACTAAGGAAACTAAAAGGAGATCCTAATAGACGATAATATCAGTACCAAAATGACAGAGGTTAAGAAGGAAATCTCAATTTATTCTTATTGCCAAAGTTGGGTTCCTATCACTCCACCACCATTGGAAACAATCTTATCTTGAAGGTTGAAATTTTGAAAAGTGCTTCTTAAGCTCATGCCAATCTTCTTGTATGGTATCTTCAGAAGGCAATTGGACCCATTGGACTAGCACCTTAGCTATTGCATGCTTACGATACTTTTCTAGATGATATCCAAGAATTTTCACATGCTGAATTTAAGTATCCCATCCTTAAATTAGATAATTGAGAAATTACCAGATCTTTGAGCCAATCTTCTTTTCAAGCAGCTGACATGAACAATCGGATGAAGTTTAGATCCACTTGGGAGCTCAAGCTTGTAAGCAACTAGTTCAATTTTCTCAATGACTTTGTATGGTCATAGAATTGAGGAGATAGCTTGAGATTGCTGTAAACAGCAATAGAAGTTTGTCGATATAGTTGGAGCTGAAGATATACCATATCACCAATTACAAACTCTCTTTCAGAATGATGTTTGTTTGCTTATTACTTCATTTTAGCATGGGCTTTGTAGAGTTTCCTTCGACAAGCGAAGGATGCAGTCTTGATCCTTTAGTTTTTCTCTAATTAATGGATATTAGTAGTTCTAGGGATATAAGAGAGGACTATAGGCGGGGCCTATCCATAAACTGCCTCATGTGGAAGAATGATATCTAGTATTGAACCACCAACCCATGGAAGTCATTTGGTCCACTTCTTAGACTATTGACTAGTGAAGCATTTAAGATAGGTCTCCAAGCTTCAATTGACTTCTTCTATTGGACGATCGGTGGGATGATAAGTTAAACTCATGCATAGTTTAGTACCTTGAAGATGGAACAACTTCTGTCAAAATATGCTAGTGAATGATGGATCATAGTCACAAATGATTGATGTAGGCATCCCATGTAATTTGAAACATACTCTACAAACAATTAAGCAATTTGGGAAGTACCATATGGATGCACTACTGCAATAAAATAGATGTATTTAGAAAAATAGTCAACAACCACTATTATCGTGTTCTTCCCTAGAGAGTTTGGCAGGTCATCAATGAAATCCATAAAAATGTCAGTCCAGATGCGTTGAGAATTAGTAAGGACAGGAGAAGTCCTGATGGTCCAAGTATCTCTATTTTGTTCCTCTGACATACATCGCGAGAAGCAATATAATGTTTTATGTCTCTCTTAATTTCTTCCAATAAAAACTCTTGATAACACTCTTATACATCTTATCAAAATTGAAGTATCTTGCCTCTCGAGAATCATGTAAAAATTGAAGAACCTTCCCTTGCCACTCAGAGTTGGCTTCTAGATCCATCCTATTTTTATATAAAAAAAGTCCTCCAATATATAAAAAAAATCCTCCAATATACGTATAGGGTGAAGGCTTATTAGGATTATTTTGAATCTCCTGAATAATTGCTTGTAAGAAGTCATCATATTTTTGAT
>KE504773.1:416376-441456 GCA_000441515.1 Elaeis oleifera | reverse complement strand
GGAGAGGGAGGAGGGAGGGAGAGCAAATGAGTGATGTAAGACCACTTCGATTCATATATGAAAGTGCTTCGAAAGGCATCGGCTTCCAATGGTGAAATTTTTGCTGAAAGCACGGCTATGTGCTGGCACTCAATCAAGTAGTACTGCTGGCATATCACGCGGCTCACTTTGATGGCAATTTCTCCTTAGGTGCATGTCCATGGTTCTAATAAAAGCAAAAGCTTCAGGAAGGAATATAATTTTTTTTAAAGTAAAGAGGAAAATATAATTTTGCTGCTAAACCTCGATGGATGATACATTTGGAGGTTGATCAGGCATCTTGGGTGGCACAAACCACTCGCAATGGTCAATGGACCTACAAAAAATATCCACTCATCGGAGTGTGTTCAGCAGGAGATCCTCTGATGATTCAGCCAGCTAGAATTGAAAGAACAATCGAAGGAGAAAGAAGAAGAATAGGAGCAAGCGACGGCTCTATTGTCGCTAATATCATCGCTAATAAGTATTAGAGACTGTTCAAGCCATCGCTAGTACTGTCGATGATATTTAATATTTTTTAAAAAAATTATAATAATATTTTGTTATTAGCGACGCTAAAGCCATCGTTAATACCGTCGGTAATAGTTAATTTTATTTTTAAAAAATTAATAATAATATTTTTTAAATCTATTTTAATTAATCACAATCAATTATAATTCCTAATACCTGTTATAATTAAAATTTGAAGATAATATAATAATTATAATAAAAATTAATTATATTATATTAAAATATAAATTATATAATTTTATCAGTAGTATCAAAAAAATATAATACATCAAGATAAAAAAATCAATCCAGATCCTCCTCCTCATCCTCTTGCTCTTCTCCAGCAGCTGGTGGATGAGAGCCGGATATCCCAGCATCTTGAAATGAAAAAAATAAATAGTATTAATAGTTTTGATATGGAGGCATATTTTTTGATATGGAAGCATATCTTTCGATACACTCCTTCGATTCTCGAACAGATTATTCTTAAATATTTTATTCGATGATATAGAACTATAGATACCTCAAGTCCATCAATAGGATGGTTAGATTGAATTTTTAGCTTTAAATTTTTTTTCCGACTCAAGCTTAAATATGTGAAGCTTCTAAATATGAAACTAAAATAAGTAAAGAGTTTACTAATAAATTATCTGATATGATGTTGAAACAACGAGCCGACTGATTGCGCAGTTGCGTGTCCTAGAGAATCTCCATGACCATATCGCAGACGGCATCCTGAAAGCTCTAAGATTGCTAGCTCAAAAGCCTTTGCATGACCTCCTTCACGTATGCATCACTTCAAGTCTGGGATGTCGAGGCCTGTGAGGACGTCGAAGAGTATCAAGCCGCTGGAGGGTCGAAGCTATGGTCGAATCCTATGATCTGGCTCCTACTCATCCCTTCGGTGATCCTGAGCCATCTCTTAAGATCAAGGAGTGACTGAGTGGATGGGTCATCGTCGTACCGCGCAACGACGTACTCCGCATAATCCGCCTACACAGTTCAAAAATATATTAGTTTCAATATACATATCAGATTCTGTAACAACTTAATAAATACTATTTAAAATTCTTACTGCGATCTATCGTGACCTAGAATCAAATAATCATCAGTCCTCCTAGACTGGTGTGTGGCCTCCCACAGCTGTTGCTGGCCTGGTGGATGACCCAGCTGCTGTGCCTACAACAAGTGAATAATAAATTAATTAATTGAAGCATACATATAAGAATTTTTATAGTTCTAGTGACGAGTTTTGGTATAGATTTCTTATCAGTCTGTCGGCTACAATATATATACCGATGGAGCCACCCATGAGCCTGATCAGATCCTGCTGAGCAATCAGATTCTGTCGGGCTCTCTGCCATCTACTAGCATACTCCTCGCTGCTCCATTGGTCATAGAGGTCCTCCCATACGTCCGCCCATATCCAATGATCTCTATAGAACTTTCAATCCGATGGTAATTGGGAACCGAAATGCTTGATGGCACACTGTCGTAGGTTGTGTAGCTCATTCAAAGCCTATGTGTGGCCACCTGCTCGAAGATTTGACGGCTAGCCTCCTCATCCTGAGGATATAAGAATCGATAGTATCCCTGTAAGTAGAAGCAAGCGTATATTAAAAAATAGAATACAAATCTATCGTGAATTATTAAATTAAACACTTTTGACTTACCAAGAACATCTCCCAAACTGTATCACGAGCCTCCGACGGTCAACTGGAGAACTCGTTCACCAACCCGACATCAATCATCGGATGATCTCGATAATCACACGAGGCATGGAGCTCTCTGTAAATATGCTGTAAAATTAATTTTGAACAATAAATATTAGACTCTACAATGGTTAAAGTTTAACATATTCAGTAAAGATATAATACTTACAATCAGCTTTGAATGTAGATGAGCTCTCTATCCTTCAATTGAGTCGAAGGTGCCGCAAACTGGGTGGGTCCTCTACCATGCCTCTGTGTTTGGGAGCCGGTCGCTGGTGCGTGTGACTGTGGGGTCGCTGGCGATCCCCTATCTTTCGAATTTGAGCACAAAATATCTAATATAAAGAATATTATATTAGTTAACAAATGATAAAATAACATAAACGAGAATATCTAAAGTGTTAGAGTTTACCGTGGGGTGTGAGAGGTGCAGAACCCTACGAGTTGGCCGCATGATCGCTCTCTCCTCGAGAGCTCTGTCCTCCGCTGGCACGG
Source organism: Elaeis oleifera (assembly GCA_000441515.1). NCBI lineage: Eukaryota > Viridiplantae > Streptophyta > Magnoliopsida > Arecales > Arecaceae > Elaeis > Elaeis oleifera. The sequence goes on along the minus strand of KE504773.1, from coordinate 438,721 downwards.
CTTTGACCTCTGGAAGACATGATGTATAATCTCTGAAAATAAAAATAAGTAGATTTATCAAATTAATTATATAATTATGGATGGTAATACAAGATTTAAAATGATTCAAGGATTATATACTGAGCACTACTTATCGACCTCTTAAGATGTCTGGTACCCTTCAGATTCTTCTTTCGATTTTTCTCTTCTTCCACTTCTTCCTCTTCTTCCACCTCTTCCTCTTCTTCGAGTTCTTCTTCTTTCTCTTTTCTTTTTTTGGATAGGATTATTTTTAAATAAAATCAGTTGGATCTACCTCCTCATATTGGCTATCATGTACGAAAATTCTTAGAGCATCCAACTTGACATCTATTGAAGACCAATAAAATCCTAATATTTCATCCTTTTGAAAGTATTCTGATAATTGAGGCTCTTTTTCTTCTTCGAGTGTGTAATAAATGGTTCGAAACTTAACATATAGCCCACCAATCTTTTCTTTCTCTCTTTCTTGATGGAAAAAGAGTATAATATATTTGAGTAGCTTGTTGGGCTAGTACAAAGGGATCATTGATAAATACTTTTGATCTATATTTGATTTCAATAAGCCCATGCCGTGGATCAACCTTCATACAATTATCGATATCAAACCATCGGCACTTAAACAGAATGACACTATTATCACCTAAGGGGTAGGTCAATTTGATCACTTCTTCGAGGATCTCATAATAGTCACTCTCTGCCTCGGTATCAAATCAGCTACCCTTTATATACATACTGCTGTTTATTGTACTTTTATGTTCTCCATATTGCTATGTGTGAAATTTGAAATCATTTATGTTACAGCCATTATAACATGTTATGTACTTTGTTGGCCTATAACCTAATATCTTAGCTTCCTAGGTATAGATTTACCACATTGCATAACCTGCGTATTATAAAAAAATAAATTAAAAATTTAAATTAAATAAAATGATAATGGTCTCTTATCAGTTGATGAAATCAAATTGCAAAGTTCTATGAGCATTAAGTAAAATTTCTTCCTCGCTTATTATCAGATTATCCCGTCTCAGCATCTCATCATATTGCCTATACATGCATAAGATAAGTACAGTATGATAAGTGATTAAAATGTTGAGATTGTGATGGATATTTACTCAACATATGGATCGACCTCTGTATAGTTTAGCAAAACATATATCTTTGTCTGTCGAAATTCAGTATCAGTCAATATTCGATGAACCTCGTACTCAAATTCACAAGCAGGATAGGCAAATATTAAGATCTCCACCTTTGATCCCTCACCACCATCATCATGTCGACCTACTTGAGTCAGCTTTATCTGCATACTGGGGTTAAAGTAGTATCGGTTGAAATTTAAAATTTTTTCTATTATATAAGCCTCTACAATAAAATCTTCAACTCGGACCTTATTTTCACTTTCTTCTTGAGACTGTGCATGTATCTTTAAATAGATACATCTATCTGTACTACACTGATCCTCCCACCCTAACTTCATACATCAGATAAATCACGATGTGCTCCATGGAGTCGAAGAAGCTAGGAGGGAATATCTTCTCCAATTTGTATATGGTCTCTACACTACTAGCCTCAAGACTGGAGATGTGGTCGGTGGATAGTTCGGTAGCACAAATATCTTTGAAGAAAAGACTAAGCTCGATCAAAAAACTTCATATGAAGTTAGGAAGGAGATCATGCCAAGCCAATGAGAGTAATCATTGTGTGAAGACATGGCACTTATGGCTCTTTAGCCCATAGAATCTACAATCTTTAACATTGATGCACCGAGTTAGATTATTTGCATAACCATCCAAAATTTAAGATTTTTATACCATTTACAAACGTCCTTCAACTGCTCTCTTGTTAAGGTATAAGGTGCTTTCAGCTTCAAAAAATTTTCAGGTGACATCTCAATCAGCTCTAATTAAGGATGCTTGCATATGTTCTTCATATCTGCTTGAGTCTTGAGATTATCCTTCGTCTTATCCTTGACATCCATAATAGTGTAGAAAATATTATCGAATATATTTTCTCAATATGTATGACATCAAGATTATGACGGATCAAATTGATAGACCAGTACGATAATTCTCAGAAGATACTTCGCTTCACCCAATTATGAGTTCTATCGAACCACTGAGGTTTCTACTTGTCAAATAGCATGCCAAACTGAACTTCATCCAATTGGGATACCCTCAGAAATACTTCCACTGAGGTGCGGGGTGCATGATCCTTCTCTATCTTATTCTTCTGAAATTGTTCCACTACTTTCGAAAAAGATGATGCTCAGAAAGAAATTGACGACGACAATCGAACCAACAAGGCTTACGACCATGCTCAAGCTGAAATGATTTTATATTTTTTACATAATAGAGACATGCAAGCTTTTCATGAGTGCTCCATCTTGACAGCATCCCATAAGTAGAAAAATCGCTAATGATCCATATCAATGCAGCCTTCATTACAAAATTCTACTTCTTCGATGCATCAAAAGTATGTATGCCATCGGACCATAAGAATTTTAGCTCATCGACAAGAGGTCTTAGATATACATCAATACTTCTATCAGAATGTCGTGGTCCAGGAATGAGTAATGTAAAAAAGATGTTATGTTCTTTCATACACGTCTCAAGTGAAAAATTGTATGGAGTAATAAAGACTAGCCAATATGAATAAGGGGTCACTGCATGACTGAACAGTGTAAAGCCATCTGTAGATAGATCCAGTCATACATTGCATGATTTTGAGCAAATAAAGGGTGACAAGCTTCAAATTGCTTCCATATCTTGCTGTCCGATGAATGACTCATTATATCAGAGTGCTTGCGAATCCCTTCTTTATGCCATCTCATCTGTCCGGTAGTACTCTTGGATAAGTGGAGCCTTCGAAGCCTAAGAATGTGTGGAAGGTATCGAAGAACCTTATATGGTATGCCCTTCTGATTTCTACCCTCTCGCCTCAGCTTAAATCGACTTTCACCGCATACGTCACATGAGCTCTTCAATTGATCCTCTTTGTAGAAAAGTATGCAATCATTACGATATGCATCTATCTTCTCATATCCTATGCCTAACCCTTTCATCATTTCTTTGAAACATAGAAGCTCCCAATAAGCTTTTCATCCTTGGATAGCATCTTTTTATTATTGCTACCATCCTATCATAACAACTGATCATCATATTAAACTCGATTTTCAGCAACTTTGACACAGCTGATAATACAGTGTATGTTTCATATTTTGACCATAGTGGTTCATCAGTATCTTTCAGCACATGATAGAAATCGCTGCTGCCAGCTTCTGGATCATCCTCGATATTTCAGTTAAGTTTAGGACTAGCTGTATCCATAACTATATCTACTATTTTATCTGTATCCCTATTTTGCTCTCTTCTATCTCTTGCAACTTTATCCATATTTTTCATGTAGGTACCAATGCTTGTAGTTAGATATAAATCTACTCTTATATAAATGGACGGTAATTGTATCCCTATCAAATATTTCTCTATTACTACATCGGTTATAAGGGTTAACGAGCCCGTCCTTGATACAAGAGTGTTGCATTCTCAAAAGCAAAATCGTAGAAGTACTCTACACCCTCTTTATATTTAGCAAAATCATCCCATCGACTACTCGACGGTTCATCCAACTACGATCCATGGCACACTATCTAAGAATTCTACATATACATAAATATAAAGCAACTACTAATTAATATTTATCATTCAAATAACTTACATAGTAAATACATCCTTTCATTAACTAATAGGTATACAAGATCCTATCCCATTCAGAAAATATATTAATTTTATAGGTCAATTACAATAATCAAATAATATGCAATAGGGACCAAAAAAATTTTGACAGTATTTCTCCTTAATTTTCTCCACATGACTGAATATGTGTGGAGAGAACTAAAAAAAATACTGTTCAAAATTTTTTTCAAACCCTCAATATACTGTTTGATTATTATAAGGACCTATAGAATTATTTGTATTTTCAAACTGTCCATACTGGATAATTAATTAACCAATGTACATAATTCTTCTATCCATATAAAATATATAAACATACGGATACAGTAGAATATATACATTAATCATAAGACGGCCTATGGTTCCATGCAAGGTAATTTTTTAAAAATCAACATCTAATTAATTACTTAAATTAACATCTAATTATGGGATGCCGTAGAATATGCACTCAGCCTTTGCGCGAGGACTAGCTATCCTGGACACCGACTGGGACTCGAGGCCCGAGCACGTAGTGCATGCCCCGACCTCATGTTTGCAATGCTGTCCGGCACCTTCCATCGGCTTGAGCGTGCCTTAGACGCCAGTTGGGACCCAAAGCCCGAGTGCGTAGCATATGCCCCAATCTCATGTTTGCAATGCTACCCAGCACCTTCCATCAGCCTGAGACCCAAGTGAGTAGGGCACATTTTGGCCCCGTGTTTGCAATGTTGCTCGGTACCTTCCTTCGATCGAATGCTCGCATGCCGAGACTCAAGTCCCATACTTTTAGTTAATTAATTAATTAAACATCTAACCAATTAATTAAATTAATATTTAATTAATTAATTTTAATACATAATTAAATTAATTAACATAATTTAAATAAATAATAACTTTGGTGACGGCATTAGCCGTCGCTAATACTCACAACAGAAGACGAGCTGGTGCGCAGGGGCTGAGGGCGAGAGGACGACTAGGGGACGAGACCCCGGCTCGAGGATGTGGCAGTGGAGATAAGAGCATGGGGACGTGGTCATGGGAAGGCAGTGCGGGTCGGGTCGCAAGGTCAGGCTGGCGGAGCGGGGTCGCAGGTTAGGGGCGGTGGGTAGGGCCGGAAGGTCGGGCAGCGACGTCGGGCCGGGCAGCCATGGATGTGGAGGGATGCAGGCTCAGGTCTGCATGGTCGGGCCGACAGGGTCGGGCAGTCGCGGGCATGGATGGATCGGGCTCAGGGCCACGGGGTCGGATCGACGATGTCAAGGTCGGTGGGTCGGGCGGCCGCAGGCGTAGAGGGATATGGGCTCGGGGCTGTAGGGTGCCAGAGGGATGGGGTGGGGAAGGATGGGGCGTTTGGGCACCGGCGAGAGGATGAGTCATCGATGAGAGGATGGGGCATTTGGGCACCAGCAAGAGGAGAAGATGAGGGAAGAGGAGGGAAGGGGAGTTTGGGTGCCGGTGAGAGAGGGTTGAGGGGGTTTGGACGTCGGTGAGAGGAAGGAAGAGGAGAGAGATGAGGAGCATGCAGGAAAAATTTTTCCACCGTGCTTGGGTATGTGTGGCAGAGTATTAGTGATGGCAAGTTCCCATCGGCTAATACTTTTATCAAAGATAAAGTTATTTTTCATAATTTTTTAAATAATTTTTTAAAATTATTAGCGATGGTGAAGAGCTGTCACTAATACCATCGGTAAAACTATTAGCAATGGCATATTTAGTCACTAAAAATAGAGAGCCGTCGCTAATATGTTTAATTATAATTATCATCAATTTTTTAAAAAATTTAAATTGAGTAGCGATGGCTTTTGCTGTCACTAATAGTCATCTTCTGTCGCTAATACTATATACTAGAGACGGCAGAAATACCATCGTTAATAACTTTAACATTTTAAAAAGTTATTAATATTTAAAACTATTAATTTAAATTAAAATTATATTATTTTTATTATCTAAATAATTATCATTAGAATATCGTTACAAAGATCACCTCAATCCGGTAGTCCTAGGTATGTCGATCATTAAATTTAATTTCGACGGTCATGAATGATTACGTAATGATCTGATAGATAGAGACTATCGATGGATTTAAAATTATAACTATGATCTCGATAATATTTATAGCATACTATCAAAATTTTACTTCAATCAGACATCATTATCATAATTAATTTAGCATGGGATGATTTAGGCTGTTAAATGAAAATGAGTGATCAAAAGGCCAAACGGCATCCGATTATAAGATAATTTTTAGATAAATGATCATTACTACAACTTTGATCATTTGTTTGATAGTGATTATAAAATTTAAATCACATATATATGAACGATTCAAAATTATATGTCTCTTGATATTCATTCTTAAAGTCCTTAAGTAATTATACTTGTGCTTTTGTAAGATCTGCTTAATATGGATGGTTCATATACACATGATTTGAATTTTATATTCATCATCATACAAATGATTAAAATCATAAAAAAATTATTTATCTAAAAAATCATCTTAATCGGATGTCGTTTGGCCTTTTGATTACTTATTTTTATTTAACAGTCGAAATTATCTCATGCTAAATTGATCATGATAATGATGTCCGATTAAAGTAAAATTTGTTAGTATGCTATAAATATCATCGAGATCATCATTATAAATTTTTAGATACATCGATGGTCTCTATTTATCAGATCATCATGCGATCATTTGTGGACGTCGAAATCGAATTTTATTGATCGACATAGTTAGGGCTATCGGATTGAGGCGATCTTTGTGACGATACTCTAATGATAGTTATTTAGATAACGAATGATGAAGATAATTATTTATCATCATTAATAAGTTTAATAATAAAAAAAATTATTTTTACGATGGTAATTCTATCTCTAATAGTGCCGTCACTAATGATTATTAGTGACGGCTCATTTTGTCGCTAATACTCTTTTCACCATCACTAATAAATTTAATAATAATTTATTTTATTGCTAATACTCTTTTCATCATCGTTAATAAGTTTAATAAATAATTTTTTTGAGACAGCTAAATTCGACGCTAATAGTGCTTCGCTAATGATTATTAGCAATAGCTCGCACCGTCTCTAATACCCTTCCCTTGTTGCTAATAAGTTTAATAATAATTTTTTTATGATAGTTTATTTTTTATTACTATTTTTTATCTATAAAAATTATTATTAGAAATAGTAAAAATATCATCTCTAATAGTCATCGATAAAAAAATTATTAGCGATGGAATTATTACCGTTGGTAATGCTGTCACTAATATCCTTTATTAGCGATGGTTAAAATACCGTCGCTAATGGCCGTCACTAGTATCTTATTTCTTATAGTATATAAATATAGATATAAATATTATTCAGATATAAAACTTCATATCCATATTTATTTTAAACAGATACGAATACAATTTGGATACTGAAAGTATGGATATAATTACAGATATAACTTAGATAATCAAACTTTATGACTACAGAATCAAAGATATTATTAAATGAATGATAAATAATAAATTAAATAAATAATATATTTATATGATTATATATTTTTTAAAATTAATAAGTACTGTATAAAATTATATAAGTTTGCATGCAGATTTAGATATTTGGATATGGATCGGATTCATATCCATATTTATATTTCTTTGATGGATATGAATATGTATATGGATATTAATCAGATCTTCAAATTTTTGTCCATATCTAGATTGACTTGGATATAAAAATAATATTGTTGGGATGAAAGGGCCATAAAATATAATTATACTCAGGATAAATTCTATCCCCTATGTGTGAATTAAAATAGACAATAACTCAATAATATCAAATCTAGAAAATGTAAATCAAATCAAGTATAAGGATACCAGATTTATGTTGTGAATCTTCCACTATATATATAAATAATGAGATTACTGTGGGTATTCTGTAAATCAACTAGAGGCTATACAAATATATTTTTAAGACTAAATCTTGATTTCTACAATAAAAATATTCATCTTCAATAAGATGGATTTAAATGATAAATAGGAACAAAGGGTAGATCTCACCAAATGTAGATATTTGAAATAATTTATGAAAAAACTTTTCAAATATTAGAATCGATCAACTTGTAGCTCTCGATACCGAAAATAAGATACTAAAAAGATCATCAAGTATCTCGATGTAGACTTTTTAGAATCAATATCACCTACCATATTTGCATCTGTATATCCATGCAACATAGATTTATCAGTACCAAAATATAGACATACTCTATAAATGTCTATGAGATATCTGAGAATTCATTGCACTGCAACTTAATGCTTCTTCCTAGGATTAGAGAGAAATCGGCTGACACTACCAACAGCTTGAGCAATATTTGGCCTAGTGCACATCATGGTGTACATCAAATTACCCATTGCGGATGCATATGGAATCTTTTGCATCTCTCCCTTCTCTTCCTCACTAGCAGGATACTATTTGGAGCTCAATTTGAAGTAGCCTACCAGTGGAGAGCTAACTGATTTGGAGTTGTTCATCTGGAACCTCTCTAATGCTTTCTTTATGTATCTCTCTTGAGATAGCCATAGTCTCCCATTCTTTCTATCACGAGTAAGCCTTATACCAAGTATCTACTTTACTGGTCTCAAGTCTTTCATAGCAAAGCACTTACTCAATTTAGCCTTCAAATTTTGAATCATCTTGACATCATGACCAACAATTAACATGTGATCAATATATAATAGAAGAATGATGAAATCATCATCACTGAACCTCTTTACAAATACACAATGGTCAGAAGTGATTCTGTTGTACCCATGATCTATCATAAAAGAATCAAATTTTTGTACCACTATCGAGGAGCTTGTTTCAAATCATACAAGCTCTTATTTAGTCTGCATACCAAGTTCTCCTTGTCTTTAGTTATGAACCCCTCTGGCTACTCCATATAGATTTTCTCTCATGGTCACTATGAAGAAATACTGTTTTACATCAAGCTACTCAATCTCCAAATTCAACTTGGTTGTTGAATCAAGAACAACTCGGATCAAAGATATCTTGACTATGGATGAAAAATCTTCTCAAAGTCAATACCCTTTTCTGACTGAAGCCCTTCATAACCAGTCTTGCCTTGTACCTTGGTTGTGAGTTGTTTTCTTCTATCTTGAGTCTGAACATCTATTTATTCTTGAGTGCTCTTTTTCTCTTGGGTAGCTCCATCAAATCAAAAGTATGGTTCTTATGCAGTGATTTCATCTTTTCTTGCATGGCTTCAAATCACTTTTCTTTCTGTGCATATGACATAGCCTTCTGAAAATATTCTGGCTCTCTCTTGTCAGTCACCATCACATACTCATGTGGAGGATATCTTTGAGAAGGCTGATGCTCTCTGATAGATCTTCTCAGCTGCTGTTCTGTCATTTACTGTATAGGAGCTTGCTTACTATGCTCATTTGATATACTATCACTATGTGTAGGCTCATCATTCATCATATTATCATCGTCTACAATCTGTCTATCATCAACATATGCTCTGGCTTGAGATGCAGTAGATGGATCACTAAATAACTCTATAGTAGACTATGGCTTATCTACTTTCTTCATGTCCTTAATGGTCTGATCTTCAAAGAATACTAAATCTTGGCTTATGTCCAGCTTCTCCTCTATTGGATCTCATAGTCTGTATTCAAACTGCTCATATCCATACCTAAGAAAGATGCCCTCCTTTGACTTATTGTCAAGCTTTGACCGCTCATCTTTAGAAATATGAACAAAGGCTGCATCCATATACTCTGAGATGGTCATAAGAATTAATTTGTTATCCATACCTTCTCAAGAACATCACCATCAAGGGCATATGAAGGAAAAGATTAATCAAGTCAACCGCAGTCCTCATAGCTTCACCCTAGAAAGAGCTAGGCAACTTCGAATGAGAAAGTATGCATCGGACTCTTTTAATAATGGTATGGTTTATCTTCTTTGTCACTTTAATTTATTAAGGTGTCTTTGGGATAGTCTTCTCCAATCTAATACCATGTTGTCTGCAGTATCTCTCAAATAGATCTTGGTATTCACCACCATTGTCTGCTTGGATGTATCTCAATTTTCTTTCTTCTTCCTTTCAACACTAGCATGGAATTCTTGAAAGACGTCGAACACCTGAGTTTTAGATCTTAAAGCAAAAGCCTATAACTTTCGAGAATGGTCATCAATAAAAGTAACAAAATACAATATACTTTTGTGGTCATGAAGCATACATCAGTGTGAATTAAATCTAGCACATGTGATCTCCTATATGAGAGGAGCTTATGAAATGAAATCTTATACTGCTTGCCATATAAATAGTGAGTGTAAGGTCTCAAGTGCATACTTTTTAAAGGAAGTAGATTATGCTTGAATAGAGCATCAAGTTCCTTCTCACTCAGATGGCCAAGTTACCGATGCCAAAAGTTTGTGGAGGTCTCTTCAACTATATTTATCTCTCCACTGCACATCTTAGCCTGCAATCTGAAAAAGCTAGCTTTCCTACCTTTTGCTATAATCAAGAAATCTTTGGTGAGCTTCTATTTTTCTTCACCAAAGCAAATAGAGTAGCCCTTATTATCTAGGACACAGACAAAAATCAAGTGCAATCGGATATTAGGAACATGCCTTATATTTCTTAACAGCAATTTACACCTAGTGTTGATCTCTAAGCAAACACTCCCATGCCAATAATCTGAGCTGCTGCATCATTTCTCATCCTGACTTGTCCCAAATCACTTTTGGAGTAGGACAAGAAGAAGTCTCTGCAAGATGTAATATGGTATGAGACAGCCAAATTTAATTATCCAACTAAGTTCCTGGCATGTGAGATTAATGGACTCATCATCACAAGCAATCATGACCTCATCATCAAATATAATTACAGTCGTACTTTATGTCTCTTCTTTCTTTTCACCATTTTTATCCGGATCCCTCTTATACTTTTTGTACTCTGTCTAAAACTGTCCCGATTTGTTACAATAGTAGCAAGTGACACCCTTCATAGACCTTGACTAGTCTCTAGATCTTTTTTTTTTATCTTTCTTGTCATGGGACTCACTATTCTTTTTACTGTAGGAGGATCTATTTTTGTTTCTCCCCCTCTGCTCTATAACCAGTGCCTTAGGACATGTATCTATCAAATCCTGCTCCTTTCGCCTGTTTTGTTCATTCAATATACCATCTTTTATCATAGTGAGGGTAAGTTTGTCACTGATAGTAGAATTACTCAACATCACTATCAATATCTCCCAACTGTCTGGTAAGGAACTCAGCAAGATCAATGTCTGCACCTCATCATCAAAAAATAGTTTCATTGTAGCCAACTGATTCAGGATCTTCGAGAAATTATTCAAGTGCTCTGAAGTGTTTTGCCCATTCTTGTACTTCATATTCATAAGTCTTCTGATCAGGTAGGTTTTATTCTATACATTCTTCTACTGATACAGATCCTCTGATTTCTTCCAAACCTGATAAGCATATGTCTCTGTAGCAACATCATGAATTACACTCATATCAATCCACTGTCTGATCGTAGCCATAGCTTTTCTGTTCAACTTTTTTTACTCATCAGCTTTTATATTATCTGATATTTTTTTTGTAATTCAATCGACTCAAATAAATCTTGATAATATAACAAATCCTCCATCATCATCCTTCACAGATAGTAATTCGATGAAGTTAATTTAATCATACTAAATTTATCCTTCATTTTTAATTCACACAAACTACACAACTATCTAACCATAGCACTGATACTAGTTGTTGGGATAAAAAGGCCACAAACATATATAATTATATCCAGAATAAATTCTACCTCCTATGTGCGAATTAAAATAGACAATAACTTAATAATATCAAATCTAATGAATATAAATCAAACTAAGTACAAGAATACCTGATTTGTGCTATGAATCTTCCACTATATAAAATAATAGAATTACCGCTGGTCTTCCCTAAATCAACTAAAGGTTATATAAATATATCTTCACGATAAAATTTTGATTTTCACAACAAAAATATTCATCATCAGTTAGATGGATTTAATGATAAATTGAAACAGAGGGCATATCTCACTAAATATAAATATTAAATAATTATAATTTTTTTAAAAACAGAATCGATCCATTTATAGTTTTTGATATCAAAATAATTATTAAAATTTATCAAAATAAAAATAGAATCAATCATCCGTTTCCACTGCGCCGGCATTCTGGTTTCCATGCTGCTCTCTGGTTTTCACGCGCTGCCACCTAACTTTTCACGCACCCTCGTTGCTCATTAAACAGGCCACCCAAGTTCTTTTTGGATTCTTCTCCCCCACTCTCTCTATTATTTGGTTTGACAGGTCCCACCACATGGGTGTGACACCGTCAATAAATATGGACGGCCCACTTTCGTCCCCACGAAGCATACTCCCGCGAGTGCGGAGAAAGGATCTACAGAGACTACCTTTCCCGTGGCGGCAACCCGTAGCAGTCACGATAATGGTAGATCCATATTTATGATTTGAAAGATACTGCTGTTGTTAAATATTTTCGAATAATAAAAAATACTGTTTGTTTAAAACTCAACCAATCAACTGTTAAAATGGTTGGTCGACCGGCCTTTTTCAATTTCGGTTGGAAGCATACAATAAATGCTAGTTGGTTTGATCCATTAGTCCAAAACGTGATCATGGATCCTATAAGTGGCAGACACTGAAGCCATCCTTTGGAAGATTCCAATTTTTTGTTTCTTCTTCATTTGCTCCGACACTACTTACCAGAAATGATGTCCCAGCTGGTGAAGCCATTAATTATGGAAAAATAATACACTCTATTCTCATATATTTTCTGCATACAGTCAACTATAGGACAGGTAATGGCGTAAAGTTGTAGTGAGTAGGCATTAAAAACACCTACTAATAATGTACATAGTTTCTGGACGTGTTGGGCCGGCAACGGATGAAAAATATTTATGACAATAATGATATCATATCAAATTTATAATAAATCAATAAAATTTTTATATTTCATCAACTATCATATATTACATCGATTTTTATAGATAATATCTCATATTATCTTTATGTATTCCATCCATTTTAATTTTTATTGATATATTACAATGTTGATGTGGTATCACTGTTGCAACGAACATTTTCTCGCAACAGATAGGCCCATTGCCGAGTCTGAAACTTGCTCTACCCTGCTTTTCCCGGCATTATTGTTTCTTTGATACAGATCTCCCGGCATTATTTCATCTGTTCTGCAGTACAATGAGGATGACAGTAGAGATCAAGCCATTCCAAATTCTTTTATAAAATTCCAGAATATGGATGTTCTATCACGAGATGTTTGGAGATGGTACGAGACACCTGGAAATTATGGTATGAAATAAAAGCAGAAGAGCCTCAAAACTCCGAAGGATTGAATATTAGTGTTGTCATTTCATGCTCATTTTGTTCCGTATCTCTCAGCAATTCAGCTATTTGTCCGCTCCCATCATTCTTCAACTATTTACAGGATTGTGGTACGTTCTTATGCGTTGATTGTTAGCACGGGGATCATCGATTCATGGTCTGTGAATTCCATGCCAAAACTAATCATATTAGATCTAGAGCCGTAATGACAAGCGAGAATTATGCTACAGCTATGTTGTGTCTTCGTGCACCCACATGTATGTTACTAATTAACCTGCATAATTAGTATGTAACATAATGCATTTTGCAACTCATTATGCTGAGAACTGCATCGATTAATTGTGTGGAGGTTAAATGTTTATAGAAGTTGCACTTAGTGAAATCCTTCAAACACGAGGATTTATATCATACATGATGGTACGAGTGATACTGGTATCCTGCCTGGTTTAGCAGAACTAGTCTTAGGATTTTGATGATTCTGAATTTGGAGCATAAAATATGGGCTTTGAATGATTTCTAAATTTCATTGAGGATCCACAATCTGCCATATAAAAGCCAACCACAGATTTTGGAAGGCTTGATGATCGTGGTTATGGTGTCTTCTAGATAAAATGCTGACTCCAAAGTGTTCGGATTGTTCTGAACAGGCTTTTCTGTTGGCCAGCAATTAATGTTTATTCTTGTTACAACATCTTGGTTGATGGTGTTATTCTTTCTTCGAAGGAAGCTTTCTTTCTTGACGCTGCTTCTGCTAAATTTGTAGCGGAAAAGACTACATATACACTACAGGAAAATATGCAATAGATGACATTATTTTTGGCTTTTGGCAACGCAAATAAACGCTTGCTAAATGGGTCCACGATGTTTTCCAAAGCGTTAGGTGCGCGCCGACTATGTAGGAGTGGGAAACATCTTTGGAGTCCGATGATGCTTGTAGAATGGTGACAAAATTGTAGGCTTTTCTATCCTTTTTAAACGCCGTCGGGTTCCAGCGGAAAGGGTCGTCTTCGTGGTATCTAACGACGTAGATGAGCACGGCTAACATGGTTTTCTTCAACATTTATTCCGTCATTGGGAAACATGACACCATGGTCATTTGCCACCATTATAAGCGTCACAAAGGTTTTAAACAAAAATATAAAAAATGTAGAATCATGGAAATTCATGCATTCATGCATCAGGAGCAAGTGGCTTGGCATTGATGCATCGATCAGAGTGTTAATAGATTGAGAGGTTGGATTTGTATCTTGCTGCAAATTCAATTATCTGATTAATGATTCTGGGTATTAGAAAGTATCTCTCTACTTACGTGCGAACTTCGGGTTGGCACAGGGACAATATAAACTGTACTGATGTCTTGTTTGGGAAAAAGTCCTAGATTTGTTTCTTATCTCGATGAATCTCAATGAATTAATAACTGAATACTGAAACCTGTGAAGCAAGAGTTAGTGGCAAATGAATTGAACTGAGTACTTATGGACACCAATTGGACTAAATTAACTCATCATGCCTGTGGTGCACAAGGTAATATATGATGCTGATATTTGAAATTCACAAGCACAGAAAAAAAGCAATACCACCAATACCATGAGCACTTATTATTGCTAATATCCTTTTCAAACAAATCTAGCTCCCTAAGCGATAGTAACAACAATAAAATAATAACTGCTGTTTAACATGTTCAATGTATCCTATATTTTACAAGCCAGAACTACTTAGACAAACATGTTCTCATGCAGCAACTAGGTCAAGAGTTTGGTTACATCATGACCCAGATCTACTTAGACAAATTAATAAGCCTCTCTGTGACAGTATTTAATGCATGGTCCGTTTTGAGTGACATTAATTTCAATGAATATGACCTTTCTCTTGGTCATATCTGTATATGGTCCGTTTTGAGTGACATATTAATCCATCACGGGAAGAACGTTTGTCCCTGTTTTGTCTGGAAAATTTTGCAAGATCCCAGTAGAGTTTTTTCATTGTTACTTCAAATAAGGAATGTGATGCAACACAAGTGGGGCTCCTTGAAAGGTCATCTGCTTTAGAAGCATGGCCATTAAAACTAATCTTCAGGATTCATACTGTCACAAGCAGTAGCGGCCAATATTGACAAAACAAAGGAATCCAATTTCATCAACATATGATCAAAATCTTAACCTGGCTGTGATGCTGTAACACTACAAGTTCGTTTGCATGAATCACCATAGCATAATAAAGCAAAAAAACTTCCAATTTCATCAGCAAAATCAACGAACGATGCATAAACACTACTCAAAATATTTCCAGCTCCACCGTTACAAGCTGCATGATAGAAGCTAGAAAATGTAAAGAATATAAATTTCATGTAAACAACACCCCCATCCCCAACACACACACACAGAGACACCAAAAAATTATAAAAAAAAGATTCTACAGCATCACATCACAGAATATCAGCAACCACTGAGGCTTGATCAACGGCAAAATAACAATCCAACAACAAATGATAAAATCCAACCTATGCATCACAATAGATCAGTGAGAAGAGATTGTTTTAGCAACCAAATGAAACGTCAGACTGAACATACTTTACATAGAGCAGATGTTGCCAGTCTGTTGGATATAAGATGTAACCCAAATAGAAAGCTTATACCAGGTGGGAGATGATTGCCATAATAAAAGCTAAAAGAAGATACCAGCATTCTAAGATCTTCAACTATCCAAAAAATCTAAATGGACAACATAATTTGTGCATGATCTATCATAAACCGACAATCGCTTAGGCCATTTGAAGTAAATAAATAAACCCATTTCATTCAGTTCGAAGTGCCTAAGAGAAAGATATGCTCTTAAAAGGACATCTATTAGTCAATCACAACAAACCACCATATCCATCATGCTCGGACCTGGATTACTCTGAATCTACACCCAAAGAACCCATAACCAATGAAACCAAAATTATAAGCCCTAAACTAAAAGCTCAAACTGAACAAGAGGAATTTAAGTAGAACCCATTCTAAAAAAAAGAGAGAGATCAATCACATGTGCATGGTATCATCATCTAGGCGACTACCGGAAGTATCGGGACCCTGTAAGGAATAGAAAAAGCTTACTAAGTAAAGAATATAGAAATTAGTACATACAACTCATAAAGCCTATACAATAAAGATATACATGAAATAATATAAAATCTAAAAATTATGTGTAGCTAATTACCTAATGCGAGGTAAACCACGTAAAAAGATGTAATCTGATCCATCTGAGTCCTTAATGACACGATCTCTGTCTGATAGCTCCGTCTCAGCTCCTCCTTCTGTAGGCCATATCTCTGACTCATCTCCTGTATCTGTGTCTTTAGCCTACAGACCTCTGCAGTGCTATTGTTCTGTCTACACTCCTGAGTATATCTACTCATTACAGATAACTGAGTGGGGTAATTCCAACTCCACAACCCCTTACTCTGCCATAACACTCTGGTTCCATAAGCTCAATAAACACCTGGGCCTCGATGTGACCGCACTTCGCAAATGATAATGACTCGCTGGTATGCTCCGTAATAATATGGTTGCCCTATCCTATATATTAAAGAACAGATCTATATATTAATAATAAAAATTATAATATAAATCATTCAATAATAAATCAATACATATGATTAGATCTTTAGACTCCTCTCGTACAAAGCTGCCATCTCGGTGCGTATGAGTCATTCTATAGAACTCAACCTTACCAGGCTCCCTCCCATGCTCTTTATTTAAGAAAAAAAGTATATGTTGTATAATATATGATCTAATATATGATATATGATACAAGATATATCATTATACAATACAAAGCAGAAGATCATGAATTGGATGAGGCTTTCTATTGTTTGTAATTGAGCCTTGAAACAAGATTCTGGAAGACTAGTGCCTTCTTATAGCCACAAGGATGTATTATTCTCCTGCAAGAGCATTCTCACAATTTTTTTTTTTTTCAAAAAGGAAGATTCTCCAATGCAATAGGATGAAAGAAGATCAATCATTCTTTGGCATGAAAGATACAATCCGAATCTATTTCTTTGGCTACCCAAGGATATGAGCATAGATTAGAAACCGTATCAACATATGTAAACACATTCTTTTCCAACACTGTACAGAATCCCAACATTCGATGCTTTCAATGTGACAAAAACCCCCTTATTCAGAACACCTCCCTTATTAGACAAGGATAGTTTCTTAAATATTCATTATGTAAATGTACAATGTAGCCAGTGGACATTGGCTTGAACCGACTACATGCTCTTAGACCTACATCCCTGACATCGATTGGCACCATCAGGCTTCCAAAAGATTGAAAAAATAGGTGCAATGTAAGAGAAAATTACAAAGATAATCAAAGTTAATATGGATACAGAGTGAGATATTCTTGGATCGGCTTATAGGAGAAAACTACATGTGCATACAGATAGGCCAAGACTACAAAATCCAGTCAATTAACCAAAACAGAGAAACTAATTAATCTTTCCATATCTGGACCATTACACACATTCATTAACTAGTATTTACAATATTGAATGAACAAAAATCGAAGTCTACAAAGAATCGAACCATATAAAAGCCGATAAAGGTTAAAAAATCAACCAGAATTTGTGATTTAGAAAAGTGAAACATACAAATTCTGCTTTGAGCCTCGCATAACTCTTAGAACCTGATGTGTGAGGCACGAACTGAGATGATCGTGCAGCTCTGCCAATATTAGAGTATGTCTGCCATATAAATAACAATATGATATATCTTATATAAATATTTAATTCATATTGATAATGTATAAAATAAAGAGTAAATATAGATTATACATAACCTGTCCTCTCTCCGAAAACCAATAGTGTACAAGCTCAATCCATTGATGAGGGTACACATCAGGAGGACAGGTACGAGCAACTTCCTCCTCTGTCATACCCTCCTTATAATTCCTCTTTAACTTGGCCTTATACTCTTTCCATTTATGATTTAGGGACTTGATTATCCAATCATGGCTCTCTGGAGGGATCACAAATTTAGTCTATAATAAAGTACAAGAAAAATATAAATGTTAAATACAACTACTATAATCTTTAACTAGTTAACATATAATTTCAATCTATCTTTTTACCTCTACAAGCTGTAATAGCTCAACTTTATATGAAGGAAGCATATCATTCCATCTAGTGTAGTTGATTGGACACAATTGACACTTTCATGCAATTGATCTTAAAAAACTAGATAATAGGCTTCCCAACCTCTTAATGGGCTGTCCTAATTTGTTGCATGTCATGATCTCACCCTCATCGAGCTGCCATATGTCCCTAGCTCATGTCGGTCCCTGTCTCGCCTTCACTCGACCTGGGTTGTCTACAAAAAATACAAAATAAAATTAATCAAAATTATTAAGTATGAATCATATGAAAAAATTTGAAATAAAATATTAAAATGAAATAAGCATAGGATTTGTTCATTTAATTTATGCTGAATCTGCAAGTCACCTATAACAGGCTCATCATCTTGGTTATCAGCAACAGGCTCATATTGCGGTGCATTAGGCTGCTGAGACTGCTGGGGGTCATCAAACTGGCTAGAAGATTCGGCTTGGGAATACTGAAACTCTACACCTCTGAAACGTCTCTGAGGCATAACGTGTCTAACCTGCACATATTGATTGCAATATGAATTAATACAAATTATATATACACTAACAGAAGAATTGCTAATAATAAATATAATATATTAAATGAAAACATACATCTTAAAACTCTTTGTATCAACAGAGTCAAACATCATTTTGTCTTTGAACATATGTCCTAACTCAATTGGTTGAAATATTTAGATCATCAATCGGCACAATATTTAAAGGCATACATTGAATATAAGTCTCATCATCTTCCAGAACTATTCCTTTTCCCATGTCATACAAGTTCCTAGGTTTCATTTTGATAACAACAGCCCAATCCTTATTTTTTGAGTCTTGTACAAAAAATACTTGTGGAGCTTGAGATGAAAATATGAATGGATCATCCTTTAATAAGACACCAGTGTGTATCAATCGTGAAAAATTTACTATCAATCATGAAAATTTACAAGTGTGTACCCATTTGTGTTTTGCTTTAAACCTTTTGGTGAGTTTACATTAATCCAATCACATCGAAATAATACTACCTTAACCTTCCATAGTAATCCAACTCGTAAATATCTGTAAGCGCACCATAATAAATTTTTCCATCTGCTTCCACCATTAGTCCACTATTCTGAGTTTTTTTAAAATTTTCATGTTCTTTGGTATGAATTTAAACCATTGATGATGAAGCCATTTTATCTCTTGACAATATTATTAGGACCTCAAGCAGTAACTATCAACTCATCTGAATAATTGCTCTCCATCATTATTGGTACCTAAAAATATGACACAATTAACATATAGCAAAACTTTCGCCCATGTTTTAAGCAATATGAATGGGTTGAATCCCCACATGACGGGCATGCAACACGTCCCTTAGTACTCTAACCATATAAATTAGTATATACAGAAAATCATTGATAGTCCACATAAGAGATGTCCGTAATTTAAATGTTTGGCCAGTAGAAGCATCAAGTGCATCAATATCTTTCCATAACTGTTTCAATTCCTCTATTAAAGGTTGTAGAAAATATCAATATCGTTCTCTGGACTCTTATCACCTAAATAACCATTGACAAAATTAATGAAGCCTCTTTTCATGCACATCTATAGTTGCAAATTATAAAGAATCAAAACAACTGGCCAGGTGCTGTAGATAGAACTTAAAGTTTGAAAAAGATTGAAACCATCAGTAGCTAAACCCAACCTAAAACTGCGAACATCAGAGGTAAAATTAGGATACCTATCATCAAATACTTTTCATGCTAAACTATCTGCTGGATGTCTCCACATTCTATCCTTTGTACATCCTTCATCATGCCATCTCATTGAAGAAGTTGTTTTTGACGATGCATAGATTCTTTTCAATCTAGGTATGAGAGGAAAGTAACGCAATACTTTGGCCGATTTTTTTACTCCATATTGCATCCACATCATTCAATATATCATGTTCATCTTCTTTATGCATTATCTATCGTGAAGATCCACACACATGACATGACTTTAATTAACATTATCACCTCGATATAATATACAATCATTCAGACAACTGTGAATCTTCTCATATTCAAGATTCAATTCTTATTAATTTTTGACTTCATAAGAGGAAGATGGCAAAATAGTGCCTTCCGAAAATGCATCATTTAATAATTGAAGCAGCATAGTAAAACTCTTGCTAGACTATCTATTTAAATATTTTAAATAAAATAAATGCACAAGAAAAGAAGTCTTCAAAAAATTTTTACAACCGGATATAATTTTGATCAAAATCTTTCAATAAATGGTGCTACTGAGCTGTCTCATCATTAGACGAACGTACGGGCTCCTCAACATGCATAGGATCAATAGACATAAATCTCTCAGGCATCCCAACTATTTTTGTTCTCCACTGAAATCTTCTAAATTTCCAACACCAAGTCCAAGAGCATCTCTGAGCAAAACCCTCATATCATATTCTCTTACAAGATTTCTTGTAAGTTATCAGATCCTTGAGAAGTCAATGTATGTTCTATATAGGAGGGTTGAGTAGATGAAGATGATAACATGGACTCTCCATGAAATACCCACTCGATATAACCCTTCAAAAAATCATTCCATACCAAATGTTCTTCAATAGTTTGTGGATCAAGTGAAAAACAATTTACACATTTTCGTTATGGACAAAAATATTTCCATTCATACTAGACTTCTCAACAGCAAATTTAATAAAATCTTGAACTCCATCTAAATAATCTTTGCTGGATCTTGGTTTATTTATCCAACTTTTATCCATCATAAGATAAAATTTGATTGAAATTACAATTTAAGTGAAAAAAAAAAAAAATCTTCATATCATTTTGCAGAGGATATAGCCAGCAATATCATAACATGAAGAAAATGATAAAATATAAGAAAACTTGTTGCATTCTAGATGATATTTTATTAGCTATTACTGAACTATTCCATCTATTAGAATTATACATAGGCATAATAACTTGAATCGAACATCCTATTTGAAACATAAATTTCAACAAATTAAGAAATAAAATTAAATATCACATGCCAAACACTTCAGAAAATAATTTTGCCAGCACAACAGTTTGACAAACAAATCTATCATGATATTAGATCTTTACTTCATTTCTATTTACAGTAAAGGCATGCATCTAATACTATACTTACAGTAAGTAGTGCCATCATAGAGCAGAAATACAACTTGGGACCAAATATGCCATTAACTAATGCAAAGGAACTGGTTATGCAGTTTGAAAACAAGAGTACGTAACAGAACAATCGGAATAAAACTTCAACAGAAAGTTTCAAATCTGAAAATCAGAAGGGATAGAGAGCCAGCAGCACCTGCACCAACGATAACATCTGAAACAGAGTGCTCTGAAACTTCTTGTTTAAGCAAAAGGGAGGCCAAGCATCTAATTTTATTAGCTAGAGATATTTACAAGAACAGAGAGAAGGGAATATTGAAGAATAATCGAAAGACCTATGGAAGTGTAAGCAGTGGTTTACTTCCTTGGTAGTGAGACTCAACCTCAAGAAATGCCTTCAAAGTGACAGCACACCAGGGGAAATGTTTGGCCTACCAGCACGCAAGGCGAGGGACTGAAACTCTTTGAAGTAAAAAGGTGCCCTTCAAAGAGTGCCCCAAACTTTAACATCTGAAACATGGCCCATCAATAACATCTGAAAAAAAGGGTGGGAAGCAGAGGGCCTTATCTATCTTCTGAAAGGTTGTTGGAAGCAATTAAACTGAGATGTAAGCAAATTTTGGTCTACTTGTCACTCTCCAAATCCGGGATATAACACGGCTATACTACCGAGGGATGGAGCCCACGATAATACGAAGTCAATCCATCGTAATCATCTAAAATTCATCAAATAAAAGATTCAATTCCTTTATTCATCAGATAATTAAACCAACATTGGTTCAAAGCATCTAAATCCGAAAGCAAATACAAATTCATATCTCAAAATTTATAATTATTTACTACAAGTTCGTGATCATCATATAACTAAACTTCATTTACAAAATTTTCAAGCTTGCATCGCAGATCTCCAAAGCCTGGATTTCCTTCACCGATCCTAGTCCTATTTCTCTGTATAAG
>KE504773.1:399660-410221 GCA_000441515.1 Elaeis oleifera | reverse complement strand
GAGAGAAAATTTTAGAGAGAGAAAATAGAGAGAGAAAGTGGAGTGAGAAGAGAGGAAAAGAGGGAGGAAGAGGGAGAGAGAGGAGAAAGAAAATCTTCTCTCTCTCTTCTTTTTTTCTTTTTTTTCTTTTCTTTTCTTCTTCTTTCTTTTCTTTTCTTCTTTCCCTTCCTGGCCGAATGGAGGAGGGACTGAGGGGAGGGGGGAACTTGGTGGCTCGTGCTCCGACGAGGTGTGGCGGCACGGTCGGAAATCCGGTATCAGGTGGAGGCGGTGGTGGAGCCAGAGATGGCCGACGGCATGGTTCGACCGGCGAGAAATTAGAAGAAAATAGAAAACAGGAGACTTTTTCTCCGACAAAATCCGACGACTCCAGTCGCCGGCAATCGTGCTTACAGGCACAAAAAGAAGGGAGAGAAGAGAGGAAGAGAGATCGCGGCTTACCTCGAGCTCCGGTGACCTCTCTGACGAGAAATCGAGGCGAGCACGGTGACGGCTTCCACGAGCAATTTCTAACGATTCTCGCCGTTTCGCTCCGAGATTCTTTAGTGGAAAGGAGGGAGAAGGGTCTCTCTCTTAAATAGAGCCAGAGGGAGAAGTTTGACCCTCCCAGCAAGGTTTCCGACCCCATTAAGAGTCGGTCGGAGGAACAAGAAGACTCCCTGTGGGAGTCTTCTTCAATTTTTCTTCTTTTTTTTTTCGTTGGGCTTCTGAGATTTTGGGCCTGGTCCAAGGCCCAAATGGGCCGGGTATTACACTACTATTTGCCAATCTTCATTCATTCAAACATGAATATCTTTCAACGCTGATGTGTGGAACGGAAACAAGCTATGATCGAGATATACACAATATGCAACTCATAGATGTTACTTAAGGGAGAAAAAATTGCTCAACAATGGAGCTTCTCTATCCAGAGTCCAGATTCTTTCAAGACTGGGGTCTGAAGTGATGCATTCAATCAGTAACTTCAGAATGAAAATTATATGAGTGAATGAAACATCTAAACAGTTCAAAACAGCAAATGTCCAAATTAAAGTTTTTTCTAAAGAAGCTTTGAGAGACAAATGAGAAACACATTCATGCATTCTTTGGAAATAAAGTATCAATCCAATGGTAATGAACACAAAAAATTATTGTACAGACAGTTGATTTGATTAAATAACATAGAATTATGGGAGCACATAAATCCCTTGAAAAGCATGGAGATCTCTTCTATTGGTTGTCATATTAGTAACTATATATGCATTTCATATAATATTTCAGCATTTATCCAGTTGGAAAGCAAGTTTCTGCACATGATCAGGAGCACCAAAACTGAATACCAGCTACATGAATGGTAATTTATAAAGGAGCTGTGGAGTCTGATAAGCCTTAAACCAGCGATAAACCATAATCTGGAAAGACTCTGTGGGCATCTGTTCCAGATAAAGTGAACCCAATCAGCATCTAGACAAATAATGTATAGGAAATGTTTCGAGAAATCCTGCTTATGAAGTGGTCTCACATATCTTCCAGCATCCAGCGGGAAGTAATGATTCTTAGTTCTGGAGGAGAACAAAAGTAACACCATAAACCAACCACATATATAATAAAGTAGGTGAATGCGCAATAATTAACAGATTGCTTAATGCAGCGAGATACTAATATGATGCAAGTGACATACGTAGTCAATAAAACCATGTTACATATGAAGTTGGCCCGTATGACAACTCCAAATTCATCCCAGAATTTAATGATTTTCTCAGGAAATGTAGAAATTGCTTAGAATAAAAAACTCCAGATGTATTTATTAAAACTGCCCATGACACGGATATGCAATTGAATATGCATCAGCTTTCAAAATGTGGACTAAGTCAGGGTGGTAGCATAAAATATTAGAATTGAAAGCAAAATCTCCTGACAGGGCATGCGGGGCAGCCCAATCAGTTGCTTGATTTCCCTCCCTGCAAATATGAGAAATTTTAATTTGAGGAAATCGAGTAAGCCACAGCTTGATATCTTGCATCCAAGGGGTGAGAGTCATGCAATTGTATTGCAACTTCTGGAGCCAAGAAATAACTACTGAAGAATCCCCTTGGATCCAAATTGATGGAGTATGGTAATGAGTTATAAGATATTAATACCTGACCAGGGTCCTATAAGCTCAGCGAAAGGAATGGATGACCAATGAAGAAGTTTTCCAGCTATAACTAACATAGAACCCGCAATTTTGTAGATCAATCAGAAAATGAGAACACCGATCAGTAAGAACCTCTCCAGAATCAGCTCAAGATTATGAAAAAATGAAAATCTATAGCTTGCAAAGATCAAGGGATGTGGTACAATGAAAAAATTTGCAGATTAGATCAAGAAACCAAAAAAAAAAAACCGTTACAGATCATCCTATGGCATTATAAGTAGGGAAAAACTCTAGATCATCACTCGTGATTATTGGAGCTCTTACCTAGAGTGCACACAAGGGGAAAAGGTTCTATCCAATCTTCAAAACCTCGCAATCTCCACAAACTCTGTTTCTCCTTCAATGATCCTTCATAAATCATAAAATCAAAAATTAAAGAAATAGCATGAAAAAGTAGAAATATACAAATAAGTTGAACAAAGAAGAAAATACCCATGCTCGATCGACGGCGAAGGTGCTCCACCTGCTTGGGAGAAGAAGAAGAAATCGGAGGAGGAGGAGAAGCTCGCTGAGATGAAGAAGCGCGGATGGGGGAGATGTGGGGCGGTGGTGGAGATTTAAGGCGGTAGAAGGCTTTTAGGGCACTTCTAGAAGCTCAGTAGCGGAGGCAGAAGGAGGAGGAGGGTCGAGGAAGTAGACGATGGAGGATGGGGGTTTGCTGGATTGGAACGACGGAGGGTTTATTGGATCCTGACGACGAAAGTAAGCGTGGCTATGAAATCCCACCTAGCAACCCAAATGGACGTCGTGGATATGGTCATAATTGGATCCCGAAGACGCTTATGAGCGCCGTCTTGAAATCTAAACCACCCATCACTTTACACATCATTGAAAGTCGGTTCACTCCAAATCGGATGCGGGAATGTTTAAAATTATCCACATCTCAAACCAGCGTCAGAGACTAAAAGTCGGCAGTTTTCCTTTTTTTCTATAGTGTATCCATACTTTCTGATTGCTCAATTCTCCCTAAAGACTCAGAGCTTGCCGATTTTGGTTCTATGATTTCAGATTATTTGTACATGATGTATGCTTCTATCTTAGTCTTAGGTGGAGGTAAATTATTTATTATATTTTATCTTGAGTATTATGGTCTCAATTGTATTTGAAGTATCAGCTGTATTTTATTCTCTTCTAGAATAGTACAACAGAAACTTTAGAAACAGGATTTGCTTATGTTGGAACTCTTTGAAGTATCAGCTATATTTCATTCTCTTCTAGAATAGTGCAGCAGAACCTTAAGAAATAGGACTTGCTTATGTGGGAACTCTTTATAACTCCTTCTCAAATGTTTTGATCCCTGTATATATCTCCTTTTTTTTACTTTGTTATGCAAATCTTTCTTATCAATAAATTCTAATGGCATTTGCCTCCTTTATCATTAAAATATTTTATTATAAGGATTCTATGTTGTGGTATGTACATTGTTGCGTCCAATCTCCTGTTGCGCCTGTTGTCGGTGAAGAGCACCTGCAAAATGAAGTCTACACTGACCGAAATTATGTCCGGCGGGAACCCTCGATGCTTAAGTTAGTGAAAAGTGGTAAACAGCAGATTAATATTTAAAAAGACAGAGTTTCGGCTCTTAAGAAACCTTACCAAATGCTGTTCATTTACCTCTTTTTATAGACTAGTTGGTAACCATCTGTGGCGATTAGACACATGGCTCCCGCTTGTTCGGATATTTTGTGATCGTGGGATGGATGATTATACTCATCACTGATCATGTTCTGGCTATTATGTGCATTCTACGGTGGCAGTTTCTGATAAGCCAGCTATATGTCGGTAATCGATCGTATGTCGGTAGTTATGAAAGTCCGAATGACCATCGATTGATAATTTTGATATGCCGATGGTTATCGATCGAAAATCAATCGAGTCATCATAGTTAGAGTTTGTCAAATTTGAGGATAGTCAACTATCAGTCAGCTAACCGATTGATAGTCGGTAGGTCGTGCTTATCAAGCCGATCGAAAGTTGGAATCGAGGAGTCGGCTGAATTGTCTCAATAGTTGCCCCCCACTCTCAAGTCCAAGGTAATCTGACATGCGTGTTGTCACGTGGTCTGTCACGTTGGATGAAGGGAGTTGCCATGTGTTGTTTCGAGTCCCGATTCAACTGCAGACATTCATGATTTTTAAATATGAAGGGACTCTAGTCGTTTTGTCATTTCGATATCTGTGAAATCATTATTGGGGTGTTACTTTGAGAAGATAGTCCGACGTTCGACTAATCCGGATGATTTGATTCTGACTAGTCGATTTCGGCCATGTGTCCAGATGTCATTGGCTCTATGCCGTTCATGCGGATGTGGTGAGGTGGCGTGATATAAGGGTAGGTGCGTTGAACCATCTGATCAGTGGTCGGTTTTGATGTAGCCACGTGTCGAAATCTGAGAGAGCTCCGATTTGAATAACTTCATCCGGACTGTTAAGGGGTCCTATATATATAGTATCACTTTCATTTAGACTTTCTGCTTTTGCATTCATCATTTTCTTTGCAATAGAAGGTTTTGTCCCCAAATGCTAAGAGCTTTCCCCATTCACATCATTTTCTAGTTCTCCAGGTCGAGTTCTCATTTCTCTCTTCTAGATTTTTTCTTCTCTTCTTCTTTTAGGTTCTTTTTTTTCAATGGCAAGTAGGAGTAAGAAGGCGAAGGCCTCAACATCTCAAGATCGTCAATTGGAGAATCCGATCGATGATTCTCCTTCGGGCCTGGAGATGGAAGTCTCTTCATTGTCCGGACCCAATGTCGAACGGCTTCGAAACAATACCATACCCGGAGCAATATCAGCTCTTTGCTCCTGATTCGGATGCTTAGGTGAACTCCCCTCCTAAGCATTTTTTATATCGAGGACCTTCAGATCGGTCTTCAATTTTTGATTTTGGAGTTTGTCTGAAATCTTTTTAATTATTATTATCTTTGTCCTGCTCAGCTGGCTTCGAATTCTATCTGACTGATTATATACTTTGCCCTATTGTGTCGTCTTTTCCCGACCAACCCTCATCCTTCTCTTTTTTGTTCTTCTTTGTTCTTCGCCCCACCCAAATGCCAAGGATTGGTGGTTTTTCAACCCGAGGAGGGTCTTTCTTTCATTTTCAATCTTCCATCATCCATTCGTGAGTGGAAGAACCCCTTTTTCTTTATTTCTTTTTCATCTCCTTGGGACTTTTCTTCATGCTGGGACGATCCAAAAATCAGCCCCAATGAGCATAGTCAGGTTGACATCATCGATCGAAAAGATTTCTTCTGACTTAAAGATATGGAAGTCCCCGTGCAACGAGAGCTAATGATAGAGAAAGCTCTCTACGATGCCGGACTTAGTTCGGTAACCTCTTTAGGTATAGCATAATCGGTCGCTTTATTTTGTTTGCTTTTGAACTTTGTACTGAACTTTGTCTTTTGATTGCAGCTATGCGATCGATGGCGCGTGTCTCAGCTGCTGACATCCATCTTCATGCTGCTAAGAAAGAGCAACGATTGATGCTGGGCCATCCCGACCACCAAAGAGAAGTTGGGGTGACACTGAGTCAGTACCGGTGAGGGTGTTCGACATCCCATCGGTGATAGCTCCTGACATCAAGCTAGTTATAGCATTGACGGCCCCAATAATGCTTCCTCCCATTGAAGTGCCGTCAGTCAGAGTTGAGATGGTGAGAGACGAAGATGCCGCACTAAAACCATCAACGGTTCTATCAGTCGGGTTCGGCCGATTTTGCAGTCGAACCAGAAATATCTACTGCTGTGCAAGCCATTTCGCAAGTAGCTCGATCTCGAATGCAGTCGAGCATCGATTTGTGGTGGTTTCAAGCGAAAAACCACCGACTGTGAAGTGGGGAAAGGCGCCGGCTACATCTACTGACAATGGGTTATCGGTGGATCTCCCACTCTTTCAATATCCAAATCCCTATTGGTGAGTCGGTCTTGGCCAATCCATCATTGGCCAGACGACTCATCAAAGCTATACTTCTCCCGACTGACAGCGAGAACAGGAGAGATCGAACAATGTCCAAAATATTTTTTTCATTTTATCCGATGATGCTTGGGTAAGTTAACGATATTTTTCTCTCTCTTTTTTTTATTGATCCAACTTGACTTATCTTTTCTTTCAATAGGCACACGATATATACACTCTAGAGAGCAGATATCGAAAAATCATCGAGCTTCGTCGGACATAGACGGATAAGGTGGCAGTCGCCAACGTCGAGAAAGCTACTGCTATCGAATAACTTTAGGTGATAGCTGAACGGGAGAAGATGCTCTAGAAAGAGATCTTTCACATGACGGTCGAACTATAGTCCTCCAAAGCTGAATTAGGATCGACTCAATAGAGCATCACATCTTTTGAATCTCAGATCAAAAGCAAGAACATTCCATCAATCAGCTCTGGAGAGAGAGAGAGACGGATGCATAGAAGAGCTTGAGGTGGAGCGTGGAAGGCATCGGGCCACCATAGAGAGGTTGGCACTGGCCGATGCTAAGTCGGCCTCCGACAAGGAAGAAGCTGAATAGGTAAAAGGTGCTCTGAGTCTGGCCATCGAGAATTTTAAAGAATCACAAGAATTCAAGGATGAAATTCTCAAGGATAAATTCGCCTCCTATTGTGTCGGATATGAGGACGACGGAGATGCAGTCAGAAAATTATATCCAAATTTGGACCTGAGCAGCATCATCCCCCCTAGTTTAGGAGAAGAGGTTGCTGAGGAGACCACCGCACCGACTGAAGAAGATGCACCGACTGCACCAGAACCTACTCCAACCACCGAAGTTGTATCGGAGCAAGGTGAAGAAGAAGCTGATTGGTGATCGATGTAATACTTTCCTTTATCTTTTGTAATCAGACAAATCCAATTTTGTAATTTCTTCTTCAATGAATGAAAGAATTTTTTTAAGTATGGAATCTCTTTTACACTTGTACTGTCAATATTGTTGAATAATAATTAGATTACCGATCATCCATCAGTGACTTGAATGTCGACTAATAATCGTAGTAGAGTTTATCTGCTAGTCGGATATCAACCGACTTAGCTTGTATACTTTTTAGACATTTGATAGATGGTGTTAAGCCAAATATCCTTCGACTGATCGTAGTTTAGTCATTATATTTTCTACTCGATCGGGGTCGAGTCGATATAATATTCTGTTTAGCTAAAACTAAGTCAGCATGAGTAGTCATTCGATTTAAGTCAGTTTTTACAATGAAAAATCGAAATATAGTCGGTAAGTTAGTTTTACAATAAAAAATTGAGATATAGTCGGCACAAGCTGATCGATCATTTATCGATTTGATACCGTTGTTCGACTTAAGTCAATTTTTACAGTAAAAAATTGAGATATTGTCAATAAAAATTGATCGATTATTTATCGATCTAATATTATTTTGTAGATAACTTATGTAGATAACTTGTAGATGACTGAAGCTTTAATGATTCTGAATTTCAATATT
This sequence comes from Elaeis oleifera, assembly GCA_000441515.1. Classification (NCBI taxonomy): domain Eukaryota; kingdom Viridiplantae; phylum Streptophyta; class Magnoliopsida; order Arecales; family Arecaceae; genus Elaeis; species Elaeis oleifera. The sequence continues at coordinate 402,601 of KE504773.1, read as the reverse complement.
TCATTCCAAACATCATACATGTGAACAACTTTATTGATAGTACATCTTTAAATTATCGATATTTCAAGTCTGAGGAATAGTTATTCCATCGAGAGTTTCTAACCGATATGCATCCGGTTGAAGTGTATCGATTACTCTGTAAGATCCTTCCCAGTTTGAAGATAATTTTTTCTGATTCAGAAGTTTTGAAACTTCTGCTTTTCTTAGGATCAGGTCTCCTAGACGAAAGATCTTCGACTTGACTTTTGCATTGTAATACCGAGCTATTCTTTACCGATATGCTGCCATCGAAATTTGAGCTTGCTATCGGACTTCTGAAATAAGTCTAAGTCAGCTCTTCGACATTCAAAATTGCTCGGCTTATTATATTGTTCAACTCATACTGATGGTAATTTGATCTCAAGTGGAATCATCGTCTCAGTTTCGTAGGCTAGGTTGAATGGTGATTCTCCTGTCGGTATACGAGGAGTTGTCCGATATGCCCATAAGTTTGGATATAATTCTTTCATCCAGAGATCTTTAGCTTCATTCAGTCTGGTCTTGAGATCATGTATGATTATTCGATTTGTTGGATTATGGATGGCTAACTAATGTGAGCTTGTGCGTAATATGAAATTTTGCACAAAACTCTTTGAAATTCTGATTGTCAAATTATCGATCATTGTCGGTGATAATGATATGTGGTAGACCAAATCTATATATGATTAATTTCTGAATAAAATCTTTTATCTTACTTTCAGTGATTTGCACCAAGGGTTTAGCTTCCACCCATTTAGTGAAGTAATCAATGGCAATCACTATAAATTTTTTCTGATCGGATATCGAGGAAAAAGGATCAAGTATGTCGATTCTCCATTGTGCGAAGGGCCATGGTGCAATAATTGATGTCAGCTGGTTGGTCGGTTGATGCTGTATGTTAGCATATTTCTGATATGGTTCATATCTTTAGACAAGTTCAGCTGCATCTTTCATCATGGTGGGCCAATAATATTCTTATCATAAAATTTTATAAGCCAATGATTTACCCTCAAAGTGATTTTTATAAATTTCTTTATGAACTTTTCGAAGTGCATAGTCGGCATTCGTTGGTCTCAAGCACTTTAGTAAGGAAAGAGAAAATGATCTTTTATAAAATTATCCATTCATCAAAATATATTGTGAGGCCATCCATCGTAGTCGTTTGACTTCTAAAAGATTTACAGATAGAATTCCATCAATCAAATATTGGATGATCAGGTCCATCCAGCTTGGCTCATCATTGATTTGTAGCACTTCTTCGACTTTATCAATATTCGATTGTTCAAGACATTCAATGAATATCCGACCTAGTGAGTTGAATGAAATAGTTGTGAGTCGAAAAAGTGTGTCAGCTCGAATATTTTCTGTTCTTAAAATGTGAGAGATCTCCAAATATTTTAGAGTCGATGTAAGATCTTTCACTTTCTGAAAGTACTTCATCACAACAGCATCTCAAACTTTAAACTCATCCTTAACTTGCCCGATAATCAACTGTGGGTCGGTGAAGACCTTTAAGTTGTTGATGTCAAGCTCTTTGACAATCTTCAAGCCGGATAGAAGAGCTTCACACTTGGCTTGGTTATTTAAAGCTTTAAAATTAAACTGAAAGACATATTCGGTTACAATCTCTTCAAAATTGGTGAGGATGAGACTGGCTCTACTATTTTGTGCATTGGATGTTCCATCAATATGTAGCACCCATACCGATGCTAAATCAGTCTCAGGAGTTTCAACTTGTTTCGATTTGTCGTCGGGTAAGTTCTCAGGATTATTATCAGATATGGTGCACTCGACGATAAAATCTATCAAAACTTGTGCTTTCATTGACGGTCGTGGATGATATTGAATATCAAACTCACTGAGTTTTATTGTCTATTTCGTCATTCAACCTGAAGTATCAGATCGGTATAGAATTACCTTCAACGGCTGATCTATCAAGATGACTATTGGATGTGTTTGAAAGTACAGATAAAATCATTGTGATGATATGATCAGAGCATAGATCATCTTTTTCGCTCTTGAATATCTTATTTCAGCATTATAAAGCACCTAGCTGGTATAAGAAATCAGTCGTTGAATTTGATTTTCATCCTCCTGGACGAGTACCGAACTAACTGCCTCTGTCGAAGTCGTTAGATAGAGATACAAAATTTCTCCCATCTTGATTTTGTAAGTAATGGTGGAGATGTCAAATTTTTTTCAAATCTTCAAAGGACTGTCGGCACTCATCTGATCATGAGAAATCTTTTGCTTGTCTTAAAGTCTTAAAGAAAGATAAACATCTTTCTGCCGATCTTGAGATGAATCGACTGAGTGTGGTGATCCTTCCAGTGAGTTATTGTATCTTTTATTGAAGCTTAGATACTTCATATTGATGATAGTCTTATTTTTTGAGATTAGCTTCAATTCCTCATTGGAACATAAAAATTTAAGAAATTTTTCGGAAGTTACTCCGAATGTACACTTAGTCGGATTCAATTTCATCTGATGTCGTCGAAGAGTGTCGAAGGCTTCTTTCAAGTCTCGAACATGATTAACAATTTGGAAGCTTTTCACCAACATATCATCTACGTAGACTTCCATGTTTCATCCAATTTGTGCTTTGAATAGTTTATTAATTAGTTGTTGATAAGTAGCTCCAGTATTTTTTTAAATCGAATGGCATTACTTTGTAACAGTAGATACCTTTATCGGTTATGAGGTAGTCTGTTCTTCATCTTCGGATATCATCCGAATTTGATTATAGCCTGTAAAGATGTCCATAAAGCTCAAAAGTTGATGTCCCAAAGTCACATCAACTAGTTGGTCAATCTTTGATGAGAAAAAACTGTTCTTCGGATAAGCTTCATTTAGATTTGTGTAGTTGATGCAGATTCTTCATTTCTCATTGATTTTTCTCATCATTACTGTTGGTATAAATACC
>KE504773.1:378093-389726 GCA_000441515.1 Elaeis oleifera | reverse complement strand
CGGATTTCTGCAGCAACAATTACTATATTGGCGAGCCAATTGAGATAATTAGCTTCTCTGATGAAGCCTGCAAGGAGCTTATCGACTTCTTCGTTAATGATCTTTTGTCTTTCAGGAGCAAAAGATTTTTTTTTGTCTCACCGACCTAACTTTAGGATCAATGTTCAGTCGGTGAGTCATTACTTTCAGAGAAATTTTTGGCATATCGGTTGTCGACCAAGCAAAAATATTGGCATTTGCTCTTAGTAGATTCACCAGTTGTTGCCACTCCGGATCAGACAATTACGATCCAATTTGAACCGTCTTCTCAGGATCTTCTTCTTTTAATGGGATAGAAATCAGTTGTTCGGTCGGTTCATCCTTTTCTTCATTTTCTCTTTGATTCAATTTATCGATGGATAAAGAGTCTTTAGATTGACTATTTTTATAGAGACCACGAAGCAACGTCAAGCAAGTTATTGATCTCCACGTATTTCTCTAAATCTATTTTTATTGAAAATCGAACCAATAAGTAATATATTGTAACTATCGCTCTCAAGGTGTTAAGTCCTGATCGTCCAAATATGGCATTGTAAACCGAGGGGATGCGGATGACTATGAATGTCAGGAGAACAATACTTTGTCATGGATCTATTCCCACGATTAGTGAGAGAATAATTTTCTTTCCATGGTAACTGCATCTCCAGTAAAACCGACTAATGGCATTGAGACTCTTTTGAGTCGGTCAGTCGGTAGTCGCATTCGAGAGAAAATCGAGTAAAAGAGAACATCAGTTGAGCTTCGCATTCATAGTTTGCTATCGTCATCGAGACAACGACAGCATCATTATGAGGAGTTTGTATTTTTCGAACATCATCTTTCGAAAAAGAGATTACGTTGTCAAGTCATCATTTCTTCATCGACACTTCTTCGGAAGTTGCCCCCGAATCCGTCGATCACCCAGAGATCATGTTGATCACTCTCGTCATTGGCTGATTGTTGATCATTTCTTTAGCTTGTGGCTGAGGCTGTTGGTCGGTGGGAGGTTGAGTTGGACGATCTCATTGAAATTTTTTGAGGTAGCCACATTAGATTAGGACCTCTATTTCGTCCCTGAGTTGGATACATTATTTGGTATCGTGATCGTGATCATGATAAAACCGACAATACTTCTTCTTGTCGTGACTCCTCGATGGCACTTTCATCGACGGAGGATGTCGAAGATACTCCTCTCCTTTGATCTCCATTAGAATTTACGCACGAGGAGCAGAAAGAGGAGTGTAGGAGTCATACCTATTGCCATGGTTATTCGACCTTGGACTCCATCGACAGGGTGAATCTCGCTTATTGGTCGTTGACCGATTTGGTTCGATCGAAGCTTCACTTTTTTATTATTTTTTTCTGATCTTTTTTTCTGTCTAGCGTCGATTAGAAGTGCCTTCATCCATGCAAATATACTTGTATGCACGCTCCAAGAGTTCAGCATAGGTCCGGGAGAGAGTCTTATCCAAAGAATAGGTAAATCTGGATCCCCTCAGACCTCTCTTCATGGCCGAGATGGCCATTATCTTCATTGAGATCTCTGATCTCAAGCGTGGCCGTGTTGAAGCGAGCCATGAAATCTCTTAATGTCTCTGTCTCGCCTTGCTTGATGGAGAAGAGATTATTAGATGTGCGTGGCACCTTTCTACTAGTACTAAAATAGGTCACAAAGAATACTCGAGCTACTCGAAAGACTTTATGCTCTCCGATTGAAGCCCAAAATACCAGGCTCGAGTAGTCTTCTAAATAATTGTCGGAAAGCCAATACATAGGAGGGTGTCGGTAGCCCCTTGGATCATCATGAGAGCCTTATAACTCTCCAAATGATCAATTGGATCGATGGAGCCATCATGTGGCTCTATCTGTGGCATCTTGAATCGAGAGGGGATCAGCTCGTCCAGGATATGCTGAGAGAGAGATTGGGCAGTATGAAAGTCGTAGTCGTTGGAGGACTTTCAATCTTCCACTTGAAATCAGACAAGTTGGCTGTCGATCTTCTTGAGCTGGTGCTCGTAGTCATCGAGCCACCGTTGTTAGAAAATTCAAGGATAGAATTCCCTGAAGAATTTGAAGATGGAGAAGGAGAAGGTGTACGTGGCCTTTTCCTTCTTGATGCTATGTACATGAGAAGGAGAAGGAGATCGTCATAAAGGATAAGCGGAATAATGAGAATGTCGAGAACGCAGTTGCTCGACTCGGTGAGAGCGTCGAGACGGTCATCATTCTGGAGATGAAGAGGGTGAATGCCATGGCGGATGGCGGCTGTGCCTGGATGGCACTGAATGAGCGATCAACTCCTCCATCGACGGTTGCTGCTGTTGCTGTGTTTGTTGTTGTTGGAGGCTGTGCACCGCCTCCGTCAACATCTTCATTTGCTGCATTAGAGCAGCAATTTGTGTGTCTGTAGTGACTACAGGACGCGAAGAGCTGGGCTCTACTAATAGAGGTGGGGAGAAAGATCTTCTCAGCAGGAAGATTGCCTCACGGATCTTATAGAATGTTGAGATCTGGTCTTTGCCATGATTGCTAGTATTCTCCCTCTATCTGGCATGCCAATCTGTTACGTCCAATCCTCTGTTGTATCTGTTGTCGGTGAAAAGCATCTACAAAATGAAGTCCACACTGACCGAAATTGTGTCCAGTGGGGACCCTCCGATACTTAAGTCAGTGGAGACTGGTGAACAGCAGATGAATATTCAAAGAGATAGAGTTTCAGCTCTCAAAAGACTTTACCAAATACCGTTCATTTGCCTCCTTTTATAGACTAGTTGGTAACCGTCTGTAACGGTTAGATACGTGGGTCCTGCTTATTCCGGCATTATGTGATCATGGGATGAGTGGTTATACCCGCTACTGATCATGTTTTAGTTATTATGCGCTTTCTGCGTTGGTAATTTTTGATAAGCCAACTATATATCGGTGATCGATCGTATGCCGGTAGTTGTAGAAGTCCGAATGACCATCGGTCGGTAACTCTGATATGCCGATGGTCATCGATCGAAAATCAGTCGAGTCGTCATAGTTGGAGTTTGTCAAATTTGAAGATAGCCGACTGAGTTTATCAAATTTGAAGATAGCCGACCGTCAGTCGATTAACCGATTGATAGTCGATAGGTCGTGCTTATTAAATCGATCGAAAATTGAAATGGGAGAGTCGGTTGAATCGCCCCAACATACATTATTGACCATTTACTGTGTGGAAGGGTTTGATTTATGACTCATGAACGAAAAAAAGAATGTGCACGTCCATGACATTTGCGTCCCCTTTCTGGGTCTGAAACCACATTCTTGCATTCATGGATGATTAGTATAGTAATATATATGCTCCTTGGGTCCGCAACCTTAAACTGCACAACCGAAAAAGGCGGCATTAATTCCAACGGTCCTTAGTGCATGCAAGTGTCTTCAAATAGGACTCGAGATAATTTGTATAAAGTATTCTGATCATTATAGCAGCATGTTTCTTGCTGGTGCTCTTCTCAGGGGCATCTCTATTTTGCCAGCTTTTTTTGTTCTCGTGAGTGAAAATATTTATTATGCTGCCGAAGCATGCGTTTTGGAAAACTGTCTGTTACTCTCTTGCTGCTATGGTGCGGTCCACAAGAGTTCTACAGGAAGGTCACTTGGGTGGGTAACTGAGGTAATTATGATTAACTGACATATGTTTTCATGATTGATAGATGAATCAAGAAAAAAAATGTGATCCATGTATGATCGTTCCATTGATTAAATTTCGTACTTCGGGTTATCCGATATTCCCTTCTCTTTCCTTTTGACTGTGACATTCCCTACTCTCTATATTCCCCTCTTTTCCATGCAAACGATTTCGTATTGGTAAAACCCAGCAGCAAAGTGCTATTTCAATTGTATTAGTATTCTGCACGTGTTTTAGAAAAATGAAAAGCGTAACAAGGTAAAATAGAAAAGCATATAGTTTTTGCAGGATTTTACTCCTCTTTCTCCTGCAAGTCTTTTCTAGGATTCTAGAGGTTTCATTTTTGCAGTCTAACTTCACATAGTCAACTTTAGGAGTTTCCATTATATACAGTAGAATAGGTTCCACCATCATTTCTGATACGCTCCGTCGTTGCTTCTCCCTATTTTACTTGAGATGGTGGTAGCGAGCTAGCATGAAGTGCAGTGACACACATGAAACTGGGCAACAGTGAAGATCTCTGTTTGCTTGTTAATTACCATCGAACGGGGGCTTGTACATTGGCTGCTTCCTGCATCTATGGTGAAGAGATGCACAAACCAACAATGAGCTTGCTCCTTCATGGTTGGCCTAATCAACTCATTTCGATGCAAAGTTGTTTATTGGTAAACAAAGGAGGATGCAAAGATCCTGAAACAGTAGGTGAGAGAAGGAAAAAAAGAAGAAACAGGCTTGGGCCTGTATATATACAACATTCAAGCCAAGCCGATCTGCAGCCAGGATATAAGCTAAATCAGGATGCATGCTATCTGAGCCCGAAAACTAAAATCACCCTGATGGGCCTGAACAGATATCCAATCTGCAGCCTGTTTCCCTTCTCTGCAAATATGAGTGAATTTGGCCACCCAAAGAGACCACTTCCAATGGCTGCCGGTGGCTGTCACCTCATCAGCAGCATGGTTCTGATGGCAGAGTCGCAGGCAGCGTGGGTGGACATTACCTTTGTCAGATTGAGGCTTGGAGTTGACAGACTTGTGATTGAGAGAGACTCAGCCACGGTGATAGCCTGGTTATCTGGACAACCATCATTAGTGGCAGTGCACCATTCATGATAGCCAGTGCGTGGTGAGAAGCTGCCTTTTATTGAGATTCGCCATATTTACCGTAAGGGCAACACTTCTACTGACTGGATGGCATCCTATATGGCTGATCATATTGGAGAAATGGTGTAGACAAAGGTCGAAGACCTTCCTTTGGCTTTCAAGGATATCTTGTTTTTTGGATATATTCATATCAGATCTGTATGGACAATCTGACCTACAAAAAGAAAAAAAGGGAGACCACTTCCAACAAAGTATATCCTGCAGCAGCAAAAGTGATGCATATCGAGAAGAATAAGGATTGATAATCCATCCAATTACTGTTTTGGAATTGCCCTCTGTCCAAAACTATGAGCGCCCAACCGTTGTACAGTAACCTGTACACGAAGCCACACAGCAACAAGCTCAGCAAAGGCCACTGAACAGCCTCCCAAACGCTTATGATCCCCAACTGCAACTAAATTCCCCTGAAAATCATAAATGATAAAAGCAAAACTTGCAGCATAAGGTTGAACCGAACCATCAAATTAAGTTCAAGGGGTGGTGTATGAAACGCAAAATTTTGCGGGTCCAGGAACGTCTATTACAATTACAAAGGCCTTCATTACCAGGACTTCCAGTGAAGAGTGAATAGACTGGAACAACCTCCCATTCCTAGCGTATCAAGGCAACCAACTAAAATGAACAATTAATGCTCTCTTCCACCTCTCTACCAAGGCTCTAGAAAGAAATTAACAAGAGCTGGCAAAGAGGTAGAAAAAACCCAAGGTACACGCATTAACTAAATGTTGCCAACAGCGCCAAGCAAAGGAACAAGTAACGGCCACGTGCTCAGTCTTCCACCTAATCTAAACACATATCATAATACTGGCCTGCTTGCAGAAGAATACCCTATATTAAAACCAATTTATAAGGAAGTTTGGACAGCACCAACCTCCAGCAAAAGAGTATGACCCTTTCGGGAAACAGGTAAGCCCCACAAACCATCTGAGAACTAGCTTATAACCTTATACGATGCATGAGATATATTTTTTTTCTAAATAATATTTAATTTTATTAATCTTATGAAATTCGATCTAAGAGAGATTGGAGGGGAAGCCGACGTTGGTGACAATGGAGAGGAAGGCTATAATGAAGACCGCGGGAGGTGACAGCTAGGAGAGCAAGGAGGAGGTTAGCATTCGCGAGGGCTTGGAATTAGATACCTCGGGGCCATCCTCTCCACCGATGCTGCCTTTGTCTCTGCCTTCGTCATCGGCACCCGACTGTAGCCAACAATGACCTCGCCATTAACCATCACCTTCTTAGCTGAAACTCGATAAGTTTGCAATGGAAAGTTTGCTAAAATTTAAAATGATTGACCATCATATTTTTTGACCACCATATTTGTTGCACACATGACGGATGTTGCCGATGACATGTGGTGGATGGAGGCTCTCCCAATGCAGATGCTTCTATTTTAATATATATATACTAGCTTATAACCTTAAACGATGCATAGGATGTGATTTTTTTAAATAATATTTGATTTTATTATCTATTTTATTACAGTAATTTATATGTATTTATAAATCTCTCCTAAGTGATGCAATTTATATTTTTATAATTTTAAATAATGATTATTATATTATATTAACAAATATATAATTGATTTTTTTTGCCTTATTTTTTCATATACTATCCATAGTATTAAAATTAAATATTATAAGAAACCTTTATATTATTATATTAATTCTATAGCATCAACATATATTTGGTAATTATATTACTTTCTCAAAATTATACTAATATCTATGAATAAGGATTGGGTGATGTACATATAATATTTCTAGGTATGAGAAAATTGTAAAATATGAAAAAGTGATATTATAGAGCTTTACCATGATATTAGAAGGAACAATTATTTTTTTATATAATATGAGAGGACTGATGGAATTTACTTGTACTCGATTATATTTCTTTTATTGAATTGCTCAAATCTGATTTTCATCTACTCCATAGGCTCCATTATATTTCCTATAATTTTTTCAGAAGTAAAAAAATCATAAAATTAAATAAGTGGATTTTATTGAGATGATGGATAGATGACCTCTTTTCTTCTCATGATACTGATTTGTGGAAAGAAATAAATTTAGGATCTTTTATATTGATAAACAATGAATCAATTTTGGAGATTAAAATAGTAAAGAAATATGATATATTAGCAGTGAAAAGAAAAATTCTAATTCTCACAGAAATTAATAGAAAAAACAAAAGAGATCTTATGGATCTTTTTATCATAGATGATAGTTTATCACAGATCCTTTATCTTTTGTGCTATGATCAATATTTTCATAAAAGCAAAATAAATAGTGCATCAATCATCATTCAAATAAAATCAAAAAAAGAGAGAAGGCATTATCATTAAGATATTGACATGGATTATGTATAGAATTACATTTTTGAATAATTATCTTTTAAATAAAGTTCTAAATAAATATTATTTTTGAAATAATTTTCTATATGTGTGATGAAAATATGATCTGTATAGATAGCATATAGTTCAATTCTATTTAATCAGCTATCATGTTTTTCAATGAAAGTGGTATGATTGCCATCATAGCTCGCAGAATGATAGGAATTAGAAATACTAGAAGGACGTATTAAACTTTAGATAAAAGAAGCATGTTTAAGATATGGTTGGAGTTGAAAATTGTGTAGCCTAGTTGATTGAGACCTTTAGATAGATGGACCACCTCCATCAAATGGAATTATTTTCATCACTATTTTTTATGTTTATTACTTAAATTAAAATTATATATGATGCAATGTTGTTTTCATTCATGATGGAGAGAGAAAGAGACTGGTTGGTTATAAAATGAATATGGTTGATGCCAATCATTTAATGTTTCTCATTCAGAAAAGGTGGGCCTCCTTGGCCCCATGGACATGTGGAGTGGGAAGGAACCCCATGAAAGTAGGAAAAGGGTGGTGATTGCAGCATGGTGGATAGCACGCAAAGGGGAATTGGTGAAACGCAAGGAGTAGCATGGTGTGTTATCCACCATGGGATTTGACTTGATCCAAGTGCATGGGTGATGCACTTTTGAGCGAACCTATGCGGCATTTTCCGGAGCGGCACGATCCCTATGTATCAAACGAAGGCCCTGCCATAGATGAGGGAGTTATAAGGTGCATGTAATGCAATATATAAGTCTGGTGCCCTAGGTAAGCTAATCAGGCTACCTTCCAAGCGGCGAGGGGATAAATAAGATGTTGCACATTATATCCGCAGCGATATCATGTCAATGGGGAACACAACGGCTAAAAAGGACCAATACCATGAGCCCATGGGAGATATAAAAGAAGCAACCTGCATATCTGATTTTTTTTTTTTTTGATGAATGCATATCTGATTTCGATGCCAAAGTTTATTTGACGGAGATGCTAGTATTTTGCACTTGCGATGCACGTGCACACCAAATAAGAAAAGATGAAGGCGAGGGAGAGGGAGAGGGAGAGGTGAGCTGGGGCTACTGGAGAGAGCGAAGCTACAAAAGGAGGGATTGGATTCATCGAAGAATTGTTAGAGAAGTAAAGAAAACCATATTGAAGTAAGAGAGATGTATGAATTCCATGGTTCTTTTACAAAGAAGACCAAAAAAAAAAAATGTAAAACCATTATATTTGGTACATGAGTTTATGGCTTTTTATACATAGTTTCACTCTTGGAATTATGCTTCGTGCTCTAACTCCAATGCTTCATGTTCGTCTCCAAGAGTTTTTTTTTTTAATCTATTTACTTTGGTCACACGCAATGCACAAGACTTTAAATGAGTTCAAAATGCTAAAAAAATATAAAAATAAATTATGCTTTTGATCTACAAATTTTAGGCTAGATTTTTAATAAATTTCTAAACTTTCAAAAATTCAAAATGATTCTTTTTTTTAAAAAAATATTTAATATGATCTTTTTTTTTATTCTATTTTTTTTTTTTACCAACTCAAAAATTCTAACCGGCATTAGCCAGAAGTATATGACCAATGGGTAATAATATAATATATTGATGATAATATGATATAATATATAATTTTTATTTCATGATGTAATATATAGATAATGATATAACATATAAATGATGATATGCCATATAGATGATGACATAGCATGTGCTATATAATTTTTTGTCCAAACAAATTCATCCACCGAATGCCATATTGTTACTTATATGTTATATTACCATAATAAAACTCCCATTAAAACAGATGAGAAAAAGGGGATCAAATTTAAACTTTTTAAAGTTCAAAAACTTATTAAAAATCCGACTAAAATTTGAAGGACCAAAATTATAATTTATCTAAAATAAATATCTTGAGGCCAGAGAAACCCTGTTTTAAAAAATATTAAGATAGTGAAAGCTGAAACGGTAATGGAGACAGCGAGAGAATTTCAGGTTTTTGATATCAAGAAACTATAGTGTGGCCCAAAGTAGGATGATGGAGTCAAAACAAGAGTACTTCCGTTACACTAGTATGGGTTTAATTACTAGCCTGCCCATGCATCATCTGCGGAGTAACTCACGTCTTGTATCTAATCTTCTATCTATTATTATTAAGATCTGTAGTCCTAATACGAGGAAAGAGAAAGCCATTTCTGCCTTGACAGGTGCTTCGGGGGTAGCAGATGGAAGCCAAAAGGCTTTCATGTTTCGAAGGGCTTCCTCTTCATAGGAAGTTACCTTCACACTGTTAGCCCCATGGAAACCATTTTTGCCGCGTGCATTACTCCTGTCGCTGTACTGGGGTACAGCTCCATGATTTTGTTGATCGAAAGCATCAAGCTCTCGAGCTTTCTGCAACATCAACTTCTCCTCTTCCTCCTCTTTCTCTTTGCTTCTGCTGAGCAGCAGGGGCAGCCAGCTTCCTGTCCATATCAAAAAGAAAGCTCAACAGAGTTGCACAGAGCAAAAGGAAACAGAAATAAAGTTGGAGAAGAATTCCAGGGCCATGAAGATGCAGTCCATCTAGAAGGCCAAAACTAATGCAAACCAACCACTACTAAAGACTGCTGGTTGACACCTCTCCCCTCAGAGGCTGTGCTACGGTGAGGTTCCAGGTTTAGACCTTGAACGTGTCATTCCCATCCTTTTTAGTGTGCACATGCATGTAAGCACGCACGAGAGAGAGAGAGAGAGAAGTTATTAGAAATAATTATATAGTAATGAAAATCAGATTTTGATGTTAAGGTGCTACACACACCAATGGAAACACGGAGCAGAACAATTCAAAGTAGAATCCTAGAAAACAAGAGAGGGCATACCGAACTTTCTTCCAAAATCAAATTTGTTATTAAATAAATGAAATTTCTACTTTAGAGTTCAGCACCTACTTTAGGGTCTCCTACGAAACTCATCCCACACCCACTTCATAAGAACTTCACGGTTTAAATTTTTGATTGGGGCCTGCTCTCCTAAACCACACCCTGAATCACCTCCTGCTCTGACTCTTACAGATGAGTAAGGTTTCTTGGCATGTTTTCCCTCTTGTCCAAATCATGCCAGCCTGCGAAAGAGGTAGCCTCTGCTTATGATTTTTACGCATCATCAATTCTTTTGTTTCGTATCTTCTGAAATGCACACCACCATAAACTTGTTATATTAAAAGTATTGAAATTTATTGATTTTCAATAATGCAACTCGAACTACTGCCCCATTTCTCTTCAACAAATAGTCAATGCAAGAGTTGAATTCAGATTCAAGGATAGTATATTCTAGTTTTCGAACAAACTGAAAAGTAACTCGGATAAACTAAAACTTTTCTTATGTGAAAACAGAAAAGAAATATATAAAAAGTCTAAGACTGATGGGAAGGAAGCATGATTCTCATCCATAGTGCCTGTTTCTGATTCTCATCCATAGTGCCTGTTTCAGCTAGTTCGGTATCCAAAACATTTCAAATCAATACTGGTTTGAAATCAATCAGATACTAGGGAGTCATTTTTGGGTTCAAACAAATATTTAGTTTAGGCAAAGACCAATGTGCTCAGATGTAAGAGTCAAAACAGTCAAATTATCCCATAAAAATTCTAAAACATCTAAGAAAGGTTTTAAACCATATTGGCAAGTCTAGATGATCTATCAGCATAAAGTAAAGTGATCATGTGTTTGGTTTGCACACAAGAATCACAGCAAGCAGAAATGGTAATTGCTTATATTTTATTCCAGCAACGAATTTCATTTTGCAGGCAACTTTCTTGGTTCTTTTGTTTTTAAGATGGCCAACAGAGTTTGCTCTATTCATCATGCTTTTTATCTTTTTTCCTTCTATTGGTCACAAGTATTCTGTTACTCATAAGGTAAAATAATAAAGAAAATTCTTGGAACAAACTGGTCAGAACTTTTATAATAATGGAAAGCATGTTCAAACAAGAATAAGAATCGCAGAGGAGGATGAGGAGCGAGCTTATCTGCTAAATCCCAGAATCTTTATAATACCCGATTCAGCAACACACAATTACTGCATTTATAAACCCTATTACTTTATATGTCTAGCATTTTTATGCTCAAACTTTCTTGCCAGATATGAATTTTTCGCACCTAGAACTATTCCCAACTTTGCAAATTGAGATTGACATCAAATCTATTGCTATCAAACCGTGTGCGATTTACTTGGCCTCCACTATATGAATCCTCATTGATCAATAATTCCTATAAAAGGCATATCTCTGTACAAATACTACAAAAACAGAGATCAAACCCACCCATCAATCAAACTAATCCATCCCAAAACATATCACCAGACAAAGATGAACAGTATACCAAAGACTTTCCAAAATCCCAAATTGCGAAGCAATATATACAACATCGCCACAAGACAGG
>KE504773.1:357092-372912 GCA_000441515.1 Elaeis oleifera | reverse complement strand
ATGATGATGCATCAATTTTAACAAGACAGTAAATCTATGGATGTTTGCATTATTCCGGACATTGAACATGAGATTTTGTATTTTATTGCTTATTCTTATTTTCAGATTATATTACTATGTCAGTATGATATGGGAATTCTTACTGGGCTGTAAAGCTCACACCCCTTCATCTTTCTTTGCTTCTCAGAGTTACAGGATGTTTATGATTGGCTATGGCTTGGATTTACGGGTGAGCAGATGGATAGATAGAGTGTCATAGTACGTGATCAGAGGATTGAAGAAATGTTAATTGTAATTATGTAAATTTTATGAATTATTATTGAATTAATTGTTATGTTATTAAGATTGTAGTGATTTAAATTGGCCTTGCATATTCTTTAGGGCTTGCTCTAAGGAGTGTGCGGCCATCACGTATCCGATCCGGGTGTTGGATTCGGGGCGTGACAGATCAATGGGTCGATCTTCAATTTAGATGGTTCATTATTAATTTTGAGCTTTAGAGAAGTAGGTACCCTCCTCTTATCAAGAAAAACTTAGACGGGAGGATATGTGAGAATCCATATAGATATGTATTTACTCCCATACCAGCTATGTACTGTATAGATGTTGGATGTTTATAGATGATCAAAGAATCCAAATGATATCTGTTGGCCAATCTTTTTAAATGAAATCCCGAGTTGTTACACCTTCAAATAAGCTAATTCACAATTAACAACACTTTTCAACATCTAGACTTTGATTACTCACTGGGAATGGGAAGAAGACTAGATAGAGGGTTTGAAATTGAGAACCTATCATCATTGCTTTCTTGAAAACCAGGTAGAGGGGTACTATGAGATGCAGCACTTGGAGTTATAGAAATATTGAGCTGCTTTTTTGGAGATGGCGATAGAGGATTCTGTAGC
Organism: Elaeis oleifera; assembly: GCA_000441515.1. Classification (NCBI taxonomy): domain Eukaryota; kingdom Viridiplantae; phylum Streptophyta; class Magnoliopsida; order Arecales; family Arecaceae; genus Elaeis; species Elaeis oleifera. Next base: position 372,007 of record KE504773.1, on the reverse strand, counting down.
CTTATGATTACACTAGTGATCACTATTCATGCTGCATTTTAAATGCTTTAGATACTACTCTTTTAAGTCTCCTTTTTATATTTAATATTGAGAAAGTTGCCTTCTCTTCAAATCTTGATAAGTTGATTCTAAATCTTCTATTTTGCTTTCATCTTTATAAATGAGACTTTATGAAGGTGTTGCTTTGGATGGTCTTATAATTTATTGCTCTAATGATCATTACTGATTTTGAAATTGTTGAAGTTGAATGCTGTATTCGGATATGATAAGACTGAGAAAGAAACTCTCTGAGCATTGTTTCATTTTCACTTTGGACTTGATATTTTTGACTTTATTTTTGATTATAATCACTCTTTTCAGTTGTTGATCGCTCTTTCTTGAACAAGATAGACAAAATATATGTTCTATCTTGGGACATTCAAAGCATCTTATTCTAGATGCTTGACTTATTAGAGGGCTAAAGGAAACTATCCAATCTAATGTTGTTTGCAATTTTGGATTGCTGGGTTTCTATCGTAGGTCTTTCTATAGTTTGCTCTTCTTTTACATTGCAGGATGATGATGAAGATTCTTTGCAGCATTGTGAGGATTATGTGATTTCTTTTACTATTATTTGTTCAGCCTTCTGACGTACCTTCTGAGTCTTATTTAGTTTTGATGCCTATCTTTTAAGTATATTCTTTTCTTTTATACCGGAAGTGGTTGTCTTGCCACTTAAATCTTTGTATATTTCCTTTTTTTTTATTCTAATTCATTGAACATTTGACCCTTTATTAAATAAATAGGGTGACTAATGGTTTAATATCATTAGTCTCCATATATTTCTCAAAAAAAAAAAACAAGGTCCATAGAGATTGAAAGGTGAGGCCAGCTCAAGAGGGACCGGCTATCAACTTCCCTGGAACTCATCTTTCTCCACATTACAACGCAATTGCTGCCGCACCGCAATGGCATGTCCGCATGCACCTACCTATTTGATCCTCCATATCCCAATCACTCTGATTCTTAACTCAATGCCGGCGCATGACGGCAAGATGATCTCACCGCAGCTCTCGAGCAGCCCACGGACAGCATACACTGCATTGCATTCTCTCTGGGACCGGAACTGTATCCATGTCTGGGATTCTTCCACCCAGGTCAAGTGCTTCATCTGCTTCATTTTATCCTTCACATTTCCTTTTACTTCATTAAGTGAATGAAGAAAGATACAAGCACCAAAGAAGAAACAAATGTTGCTGGAGAAACAGGTATTTAGGTTCATTGTGAGCAACAATGACCTAACAAACAGAAAATGTTACGTCAAGGGTTGCAGGGCAGCAACAAAATTCAGAAACGCTGATCTGTTCTTGGAGGAGGATAAAACATTCCAACAAGAGATCATCAAGAGAGCATACCTGAGAACAAACAGTCCAGATAGAGGATCTGTTTTAAAAAATAATGCCGTTGCACTCTCTTCAAATAGCCCATATTATTTACCTATTTTCTCCTGTTCCAATAGCGTTAGATAGAAACATAGTATTAGTAGGAAGTGGTGAGGGCAGGTCTGATTATTATGATACTGGGAGCAGAAGGTTCAACAGGTATCTGAATGCATCTCAAATGAACATAGCAAGTCTAGATTCACTGATTGCAATCCAGCAAAGGAACATAGCAGGGCTCCTGAGGGCCATTATGCATGCATTGTACTACATTCAGTCGCATTCTTTTGTAAATTTGCAAGGAACAAGGAATTAATGATGGTGGGCTACCATCAATGAATGAAATACAAGAGATAACGCACAATCTGAAATGATTTCTCAAAAATCCTGCAAATTCCACCTCCCATAAATCAGCCAAGACTAATGCCCAATAGGACCGCCTACAGCAATCAAAACCTGAGAACATATGCCAAGCTATGCTAATTTTAAAAAACTGGAATATGCATGGGCAATACTCTGCCTTCATTATCTGGAAAATATGAGGATTTAATTACATGAGGACATGAAGGGTATGGAACCTCATATCTGAAGTACATGACGCCCTGTCCATTATTAGTATAGTAATTACCTATGCTAGAAACATTCGACACTTCATAGACGTGGCATGAAGCTACTACTTTGCGATACTACAAAGCGGACTCACTCAAATTGTATGTGGACGCTTGAAAAGTCTTGGGCATCTTCATACATTAGAACTCCTTGATGCTGCACTTTTAACTTGAGAGCCGGTAGAGGTGGTACTCCGTGCTTGGGAACCTTGATTCGATGACAACTCTGAGAAGAAGTTTATGTTCTCCGGGCTTTCCACAAGAATTTGAAGTGACCTTGGAATAGGAGGCATGTTGATTTCTTGAAAGCCCTCCAAAATTTGAACCACCTGTCCCATCGTTGGCCTGGAACTTTCATCATCTTGAATGCACCAACAAGCAATTTTACAAGCTCTTTCGAGCTCTTCAATATTCACATCATCCCCCAGTCTATGATCCACCAAGCTTCGGACATCCCCTTGCACGAGTCTGTTCGCGGCTAATGTAGGAAAAATGTTGCTTTCCCTTCCTCTGTCTGCTCCGAGTTTCTCCTGCCAGATATAATTTCCAAAAGCATCATCCCGTAGCTGTAAGCATCAGCTTTGGCAGTGATGGCTACACCAGTTATCCATTCAGGTGCAAGATAGCCTCTTGTTCCTCTCATGGTAGTCAGTACTCGGCTGAACTCCCGACCTAAAAGCTTTGCCAGACCGAAGTCTGCCACTTTTGGAACAAAGGACGCATCCAGCAGTATGTTCTCTGGCTTTATATCACAGTGTATGATGCAGTCCCTGCACTTCTCGTGGAGATAAGCTAACCCTCTAGCAATTCCAAGAGCAATTTGGTACCTTTTATTCCAGTCCAAGACCATGGAATTGTCGTGGAAGAGCTGAACATCCAGAGAACCCTTCGGCATGAACTCATAAACCAGCAACCTTCTGGTGCCTTCGGAGCAAAACCCAAGAAGCCGAACCAGGTTGACATGCTGCACCGTTCCAATCGTGCTCACCTCGGCCCGGAACTGCTTCTCTCCATGCAGGCGAAGGCCTTCAAGCTTCTTTACAGCTATGGCGGTCGAATCTGGCAAGAACCCCTTGAACACCAAACCAAAACCTCCTCCTCCCAATTTCTCCGAGAAGTTCTTCGTGAAATGCTGCAAGTCACTGTATCTGAATGGCACCAGAGTTCTCCCCACTGCTTGCACAGCATGAATCATCTGCCTCTTCCGGCGCATCCAGTTCAGCACCCATATGATAACCACACAAACTACCAAGCCGGCAACCCCACCGGCGACGGCCCGGCCCGGCGACCGTTCCCTTCTTGCTTGTGGAATCCGGCAGCTCCGAAGCAGCCAACCGAAGGTAAAGGGTTCCTGCATCCGATCCATTGTATTGCTCTTGTAGATTGATCAAATCCCCGTACCACACGGAACATCCAGCACCAAATGAGTAAGCAGTACAAGAGCAATTGTTCAAACAGGCTGATGCACACTCTTCAGCACTTGCAACATATAACTGATTCTGAGGATTCTTTGGCAATCTCATACCATCCATCTTATAAAACTTATCTTTCTCGACATTTGCTGAGCTGTTGCTGCTGCACTGCAATGGAGTGTTCCTCACGCAACCCCCTGTTCGATCCTCCAAATCCCATTCGGTCTGGTTCCGCGCCGCAAAACCCTTGACGCATTTGCAGAATGGAAGGCCGTTCTCGTTGCAGCTCCCGAACGGCCCGCAGAGAGAATACACTTCGCACTGCGCTCTCGGCTGGGACCAGAACAGTATCCAGTCCTGGAGATCTTCGATCCACGTCAACTGCTGGATCCGCCCGACCGATCCATTATAAACCTCGAGATGACCAAATCATATTTAACAGAATAAATGAAGTAGCTCTCGCTTCTGTTGTTCACGTAAGTGAAGTCGTAGTTATAGTTCTGGTTCATCTCCGGCACATCACTAAAGATTTGTCCATTCCAAGTCCCACTAGACCAGTACGAGACAGACTTATTCCATTGAATGAAGTACTGGTTGGTTTCATTGGGGTCGAGCTCAAGGGAGAAGATCCCAGGAGCTGGGTCAGCCGAGCTCTTCCAGGAGATGAGGCGCTGGTTCTGTTTGGTCGCCTTGTTCAGGCCGAGCTTTCCTCCGGGAAGCCACGTATCGGTGGGTGGTCGATGCTCTGCCACAAGATGCTGGAGGACTTGGAGCCATCTGTAAGCTTAAGGTTTCCAGAGTCCTGGAGAACCGCTACAGTGTAGCTGGCAGAGATGTTGAGATTGGTGGACCAGATCTGGGCTTTGGACTCGTTGAGGAGGACCAAGTTTCCATTGTCAGAGAGCTTGAGCTCGGATTTGGTGTGGTCTGAGACAGGGGTTTCTCTGTTGGCTACCCAGACGGGGGTTTGCTTTGAGATTTTTTTGTACCAGATGCCTATGTAATATTTTTTGGAGGAGTTGGCTGGAGAGAAGAAGCCCAGAACAAAGTTGCCTCCTTTGGAGGTTAGCTGCCGGTCTCCTGAGATGGAGGAGTTGGCAGAGATGGTGTCAGATGAGAAGGATAGAGGGGTTTGGAGAGCTAAGAAGAGGATGAACAGGAGGAGAGAGAAGGAAGGAAGAGAAAAGGGGACGAAGTTTTGGGAAGAGCCATGGTAGCAGCGCTATGATATGGAAAACAGGCATAGAACTAACAGGAGGGGGAGAAAGTAGTAATAGTTTCGAAAAATAATATTGTTTTTGTTTTTATTTGACAGATGATTTCGTTGAGGTCATCCCTCCGACTCATTAGACTTTGACCGAATCATGGTGCCAAATTACTAAAATGTCCCTCTTTGTTTCATGAATTTTGACTTGAAACACACTTGACTAGGTTGCGGGAGTTCGGAAATAACAGTATGTCTGATAGGAGAATATACACAGTGTATTATTTCTCAAATAAAAAATATAAAAATATCTACAAAGTGAATTGGTGCAAGAGTTCAAGCGCAATACCCACGACGTCTCGGTGAGAGTTGGTTTCTGAGCGTTTCAACAATTCTGTGTGGAAGCAGAATCTAAATTAATGATTTCAAGTTCATGGTCTGCAAGATCAAAATTAGAATTCTTTGATCTGGATTATGTTAAATATAGTCATATTAACATGGTAAGATTATGAGAGAAATTTAATATTTAACGGTTAACAACAGGGAAAAAAAAAAAAGGGGACCCTTTAGATGTGTTGGAAATGCAAACATCATGCTAGTATACCCTAACAGGTCAAATAATCTGGTACCAATCAGTTTTTTCTATTTATAAGTATTTTGTGAATTAACTTGAGAGGCATTCCCTCCAGAAGTAAATGCCTAACATCTTAATAATTTTGCTTGTGCTTACCGAGCATCATTAACATTATAGCATTGTTAGTTATTCATATAAATAAACACAATATTTAGTTAATTGAAGGCACCAAAATAGTAATTTGCTGCAGATATCCGTACATAGTTCCATAAATTGTGAATGTTTGAACTTAGAAAATCGTTAGCTGGAGTACACATGTAAATAAATTTTAATTATTTAGTACTCACTTAACAATTAAGTTGCATAAACCGTTTTCATTGGACTAAAGCTTTATCATTGTTTGAAAGAATAAATCATGCTCTAAACATCTACAATCACAGTCAGTGCAAATAAAGTTGATCTCTTAATCATTTGGATATCCATCACAATAACATTTCTAGTACCACAACATGATGTGGTGCACCAATTTATTTTTACCTAAATTTTATATTCTAGTAATATTGGAGAGGAATACGAAAAGTACAAAATAAGGAAGCTCAACGAAAGAATCTCAGTAAGTATGGATAGGTAGATAGTGCACTAATCCAAAAAGATGGTGCATTGGAAAATTATACTTGAAATCTCTCCTTCAATCATCCATGTGCCTATGACAATGATAAGCAATCATATAGAATACTTATGTCATCTATTTGATTTTTACAATTGAATATTTTATAGAACATGCCAAGCATCAAACTAAATTTAATTTATAGAGAAAGAATTTCTTTTTCTCTTTTAAGAGAGAGAGTAGCTATCTTGCTCTAGAATGGAACCTGGAATCTCTTTAGGGACAGATGGATACCAACCAGTAGATCCAGCGAACTAGCAACTCAAAAAAACCAAAAGAAAAGGAAAAATGCATTGCTTGGATTTATTTTCATAGACTATAAAAATTCATTTTTGAGAGAAAAGCTCGTCTAAGACCTTGCTAAATTATAAGGACATTTTTGTAACTTTAGCCTCCGAGAAAGTAAAGGTCTAAGGAGACTTTGATCTTTTAACGTGAAGTAGAACGACTATCGAATACTCTAACGATAGCGATGCCGACAAGGACAACCGCGTTACCTATATTAAACGGGTCTTCGAACGCGTACAAAACATCTCCTCCAAAGACCTGGCAAAATAAACATAAAGCAAAACCAACGATCACGGCAGACACCAGGATCCACTCGTGGTCCTGCCAGTGGACTATTAACTTTCCCAAGTTCTGTAGTTATACCTGCCACAGGCTGGGAAACCGTGGATTTATGTTTGAACGATTCAGGCGACCATGAAGAAAAATCTGTCAGTAATGCACATTATCAAGATACATATGGTGTCACTGGAAGCCAAATACTGGTGAGGAGCCAAAAGTAAATAAAGACCATGAGGAGCCAAAAAGTCCAAGTGGAAGTAAAATTATAATCCAACTTTTTATTAAATAATTTCTTCTAAAGAAAATCAAGTCAAGTCAAGTATACACATGGGTAAATGATTAATAAGAAAATTAACTATTTCAAAAATCATATTCTAAAATTTAGAAGAAAATTAGATTAGACAAAAGACCATAGTCTACTTCTTTCATTTTGTTAGGTGTGGAGATCTGAAAATGATGACTAATTCCACGATCATTTAATTTTTGTTGGAAAAAGTTGTGATTCTACATGCCAAAAAAAATTGTTATTGAAACTCACAAGCACAATTAGTTTGAAAAATTTAACTTTATGTTGTAAAATATTTTCAACATGGGATCGAAAATATGGAAGGTATGGTAAATATCAAAATAAATTTTTAATGGATAATATCAGAAGAAATAATTATAATCATCTAAAAAATATATATAGTATCGATATCCAAAATGTGATGTAAAAAACCCCAAATATTAGTATCCATAAGTTCAAAATGGGAAGAAGATCTAGAATGAAAGTATGAAAAAAATAATGAATAATTCTTATTTAATTGGCATGTGGAGCGAATTAAAATTTTGTTATCATTATGAAAATTCAAATATAAGTTATTAAGATTTCTAGAAATAACAGACATAGAAGCACGATCAAGATGTTGACACCAACCAAATTAAGAACCACTGATTAAAGTGGCATATGCAATAGAAATCTTTTTGGTGACATTACTAAGTGAGAGACCAAAAATTTCCATCCTTAAGCATGCCATTGAAAAGGATTTGAGGGGAGATGAGGTCCTTCATGTAAAAAATAATTAGAGTGCAATATAAAATAATAAGAATTATTATGTGTTAATTGAGATATAGATAAAAAAATTTTATGATTCGAGAAACATGTAAAATATTATTAAGTTGAAAAAAAGAGTAAAGTGGGTAAAAGAGAGTGAGTAATGATATTTATAGCCCAATATAAACCATCTTCTATGACAACTAGGCGTGCAAATGAATCGAGTTCCTTGCGAGCTACTCGAGCTTGACTTAATTATTGTCGAGTTTCAATAGTTCGAATATTTTTTTGAATCGAGCTCCAATAGTAGGATACTTGATTCAAAAACTCGCGAGTCTATTCGAATTTATATATATTTTTAATAATATTATTTTTATTTAATATATATTATTAGTAGACTCAGATTTGATTTTGAACTCGACTATGGCTTGATTGATATTCGAGTCAAGTTGAATTAATTTCAAGTTTTATCTATTTTTCAATGAGTCAAATTTGAGTTTGAGATATTAAGGCTCAATCGATCTCAAATCGAATTTTGAGCCCATGTATTTTAAATCGAGTCAAGTTTAAGCTACCAATTACTCAACTCAACTGGGTTCGATTGCATCTCTAACGATAACCTAATCGAGCTAAGATGAAAATTGGACAATCGAAATTATATGATTATAGGTACATATATATCCATGTATCATGTTGGATCATTCGTAACAACAAGATTTATTTATGGAGTAGCAGCTTCTACTTAATGAGATTGATGAAAGCAATGATAACATTTCATTAAATTTAAGTCATCCACAATGAACAAAAACAAACAAAAATGTATTCTTAACATTAAATTCACAGAAGTTGTGCTTCACGATGTGGAGACGCATCTGACATGAATTTGCAGACTGATGGGCTTCACGACGCAGAAAAAGACTCAACACAGTGCTAAGATAATGAATTTGCAAAGAAGGATTATGAAGTTTTTTTTGGTAAAGAAAGATTTTTTTTGGTAAAGAAGGATTACGAAGCCTTTGAAGCAGTGTTCTATATTCATCCACTCAACCATCATATAAATAACATTCAACAAAGTACAGCTAACAGAACAAAAATTTATCTAATCCATGGTTTCATTGTCTTAGATTCAAGTCTTCGTAGCTGGCCTCACCCGATCCAACCTTATGCCCCTACACTAATGTTTATGATTTGTTGCTTTCAAACGGTCCCCATGGCCTATGAACCCAATTACTCATTTCTCCAAGCAAATTAACGGTGCATTAGCATTTGATTTGAGACCAAAATCAAAATCAAAATATAATGAAATGAAATCAGAAGGGTCATACCCTCCTACGTGTTTAGTTCATGACCAAATTAGAATTGAAATAAATTTAAATCTTAAGATAGAGTAGGGATTAGATTTTGAGGGATTAGGACATTCCCATTGCTCTTGAAATCAGAATGAAAATAGAACTCCCTTCAATCAAACAGTTAGAATAGAAGTCACTTATTCTCATTCTTATTCCAAAATCTAAGTTTCCCCCCACTAAACATGCTCTAAGTTCCTTCCTTGCAATCGTGTTAAGTCGGGCTAGATGCGAGTTAGATCAGAAACCCTAACCTCACCTATTTATTAAATAGGTCAAGAATTGAAATTCAAATCCATTCTATTTAATAAACAAATAACATAATTTGATCTATTTAACCTATTTAATAAATAAGACTGATTTTTTTAAAAAGCTAATCCCATCTTGAAATCCACCACAGAAATAGAATAACAAAAGAAAAGAAAATCAAGTGCAAATTAACCAATGAATTAGGAATCGAATCTCAAGATTTAGATCCAAAATTAAGAATTTATTGTCACAAGATCTACTCATAATCAAATCAAGAATAAATTATTTCAATGATTAGAAAAAATGATGATCCAAAATCAATAAACAATCAAGAAGGAACAAATCGGAAGAGCATACCTCAATCTGTCCTTGCTACTTGCTTTTTTTCCCCTCAATAGTAGCTTCCCCTTCCTTCTTGTTGAATGCCCACAATGTTAGGGCCGATGATCTGTTAAGGCTTCTGGAAGTCGGACTCATCCTCTGCCTCACCCCAGGTCCACTTTGATGGGGCCGATGTAGGCCATTCAATTGGCAAGATCATAGCCATCAGCATCCCAGTCTCTATTCTCCTTGGTTATTGGTATGGACCACTTGGAGCCCTCAAAGCGACTGACGTCGCTGTAGAGGTCAGTGACAAAGGTGACAGAGCTAACCAGTACCACCTCTATCATCTTCCGCCACTCCTACTAGGCGAAGGCATTCTCTACATCCACAGAGTTCATTCTTTTTATGGGTATCAAAACGCTAACCTAGAAACCTAAAATTTTGACTGAGAAATAAATTGAGACTGAAATTGAATTAAAACCCAAAAAGTGAAGAAAAGGAAACACAGATCAGTGTAAAGAAAGTAAAGAGTTTCGAAGGAGGAGAGAAACAGATATCTCTACCTACTAGGCAAGACTACTTGGATGAAAGCCCATTCTTCTTTCAGATCAACTGGCCCAATAAGCTAGGTGAATAATTTGCTGACTCTCGCTTCTTTACTTTACAAACCACTGCTTAGATTTGCAAAAGTATCTGACTCACAAACAGGAATAAACATTGTAGGTCAGACAGAATACCCGACCTAACCCACTAAATAAACAGGTTAAACGAATCAGACCCTAAAACTAAAATCCAACTTATTATTAAATGATTTAAATGAGTTGATCTATTTATTGTCCGAACCTATTCATCCTTAACTCAAACCTGCTTATTACAGATCGAACGCAGAATGGATAAATGGATTGGACCGTATTTTGCACAATCCCACACCCCGCCCCTCCTTGTTGCACAATAAACATACCTTGTCCACAGCTAAAAATTTATCCAACATTTCTTGCAGAACACATGACCGCGTGTGATGATCGCCACGAGCGAGAGCGTATTGATGAGAGTCACCTTGCAGCTTGGGCGTATATAACTGCTTTCCAGAAACCTGGGCTTCCTCTGTTCATTGCTATATCCGGTAAGCTGGACGAGGCGTTCAGCCTGAATTTCTCCGTACCGTCTGGACAGATTGCATTGTTGGACGGAGCTTCTGACTTGACAGGAGCTTCAGCGGTAGCAGATGGAAGCCAAAAGCCAAAAGGCTTTCACGTTTCGAAGGGCTTCCTCCACATAGGAAGTTACCATCAAACTGTTTGCCCCATTGAAACCATTTTCGTCGCATGCATGAACCCTGTCGCTGCACTGGGGTACAGCTCCATGATTTAGTTGATCAAAAGCATCAAGCTCGAGCTTTCTGCAACATCAGCTTCTCCTCTTCCTCCTCTTTCTCTTGCTTCTGCTGAGCAGCATGGCCAGCCAGCTTCCTGTCCATATAAAAATAAAGCTCAACAGTGCTGCACAGAGCAAAAGGAAACAGAAGACAATGTTGGAGAAGAATTGCAGGGGAATGCAAATGCAGTCCATCTAGGAGTTCAAAACTAATGCAAGCAAAAGCATTCCACGCACACATCCAAACAAACTCTTAAAAGGAAGGTTTCTTACCAACATCAAAGGATTTAATTAGATCAAATTAAAAAAGACTATGAGCAGAAACACAGTAATGATTGTAATTTTAAAAAGAAAGAAAAGAAAGGACAGTCATATGTCCCACTAGACCATCTTCCAAGCTCTATAGCTCAGAGGAAATTAGGTCTGTGATAAACCAAAATCCAGAATAATCTGGCGCTGAGTTCCAAATTCTTTCGCTAGTGCAACAAAGCCCACTATCAGCCAATAAGCACATTAGATAAATAAAGCTCACATCCCTTCCACTAGAGAAAACATTGCCATTAAACCGTAAAGGCCAACATCCACAACCAACTCGCGCCAACCCCCCACCGCGGCCTTAAAATGTGCTTTATAACATACAATATAAAAATCTCTATTGTCAAACCTTATAGAGTGGGTTACTACTTATTGTGGGAGAACAGCATCTTTAGTCTCACATCTGTTATGAGTCAAGCAGGACTTTAACTTATATATCGGATCAAGACTTTTTTCCCCAACGAGACATCTTTAAAGGGCAAACCGTAAACCTAACATAGCACCTGGCACGGACCTAGACCAAAGCGGATAATATCTCATACGGACAAGCACAGAGAATCGACCCATCCTATCCATTCGAACCACAAACCCTTGACCGCAATATTGGCGCCGTCTGTGAGATCACCTCCTATCCATGCACCCAAAATCCCCCTTGATTGGTGGGCTACTGTTGTGAGAGGATGGCACCTTTAGTCCCACAGCGGTTGTGAGTCAAGCGAGACTCTGACTTATATAGGATCAAGGCCTTCTTTTTTTTCCAGCGAGGCATCTTTGAAAGGATAAAATCATGAGACCTCGTGTGATAGCATCAGAGACCAAAGTAGACAATACCTCACATATGCAGACGTAGAAGCATAACCAACCATTCGAGCCATCCGAGCCCTTTATAGCAAACCGCAACATTAACTGGGGGGCTATTGTTGTGAGAGGATGGCAATTTTAGTCCCACATCAATTGTGAGTTAAGCAAAACTCTGACTTATATGGGATCGAGATCTTCTCTCCTCGGAGGATGGCACCTTTAGTCCCACATCAATTGTGAGTTAAACAGAACTCTAACTTTTATAGGATCGAGATGTTCTCTCCCCTCAGTGAGGTGCCCTTTAAAGAACAAAACCATGAGGCCCAACATGGCATCTAGCACGAGCCTAGACCAAACACGCAATACCGTATGCGAGCGAGCACGAGAACCGGCCCATTCCATCCATCCGAGCCACGAGCTCTTGACCACAACACTACTTTTTCCACTCCTTTAGAAAGAAAGTTCACCACCAACCTTGGTAAGCAACCTCTCTCTCTAACTCAATCACACGCACATGCATGTACCTAAAAAGTCACCAAAAGAACTCAACGAAACCAACAACCAGCCATCAATAGGCCATATAGAAAATAGTTCCAAATTGAATAAACTCATTCTTGGATGTACAGACATCAATAATAACGACATGCATTCCGTAAACTTCCGGTTCAAGTAATCATGCACAGCAAAAATAAGTTAATGATGGATATTTGTGATGTGCCCAGGCCTGAATAACTGTCTTGTGCAGGTAAGGATAAAGGTTGGAGTGTAAAAAAAAAGAGAATATTTAAAATTGATTGATAAAATCACCACAATCAGGTCATAAAAAGATAGAATGCTACACTTAAGAAAAAGAAGAACGTGAGTGATAAATTCTAGAATTTGTAACTTGCCACTAACACACAAGGATTAGATGAGAGAATTCAGCAACACTCATTTCATTCATTGAAGTCTGAATAAAATACATAGATCGCCTCTCTTTATATAGATATGAGAGGAAATATAAGGCAAATTCAGTAAATAAAGAAATAACAAAATTTTGCTATTATGAAAATCATGGTGGTTGCATCTTGCTATTATGAAAATGATGATGGCTGCATCTTGCTACAAAAAAAATGATAGTGGCTGCATCTTACTATTAAGAAATTATGATGGCTACATCTTGCTACAAGAAAATCATGGTGGCTGCATCTTACTATTAAAAATAATGATGGCTGCATCTTGCTATTAAAAAAATCATGATGGCTGCATCTTACTATTAAGAAAATCATGGTGACTGCTAAATGATGAATTAAAAAAACAAAACAACCTTCTAGACTCGATCCTTTTCCAAGTAATAGCTTCCTAAAATTCGCCAAGTCTGATTCGCACCAACATCATGCTTCTAGGCAAATGAGCAAAGTCATCAATTTGGCTCTTGCTCGTGTAATTGGATCCGCGTATGGCATCTGATCATCTCTTTCTTCATGATGGTGCACACCATTTTTTCTTGTTGAGTAAGATTTGCCCTCAAATACAAATCCTCCCATCATCCAAACTATCCTCCAAATAAGGAGAAAGATCTCGAATATTAAATGCAACGAATACATTGTAAGCATCAGGCAATTCAATCTTGTAAGCATTATCATTCACCTTCTCAACAACTCGGAATGGACCATCAGCGTGTAGCATGAGCTTAGATTTTCTTTGGCTTAGAAATCATTCCTCGCGAAAATGTATCCAAACAAGATCACCTGGAGCAAAGCGAACTTGTTTTCTCCCTTTGTTGGCTGCCTTCTCATAAGTCACGTTCTTCCTCTCAACCTGCTCCTTGATGCTCTTATGCATGGACTTAACCAACTCAACTTTCTTCTTCCCATCCATACAAACTCTTTCGCTGATTGAAAGTGGTGCCAAATTAAATAGGGTGATAGGATTGAATCTATAAATCATCTAAAAAGAAGAATGCTTAGTAGCACTATGAACACTACGATTGTAAGCAAATTCAACATAAGCCAAACGCTCATCTTAATTCTTCAGATTTTTGTTAACAATAGTGCAAAGCAAAGAAGAGAGGATACAGTTTACCACTTCGGTCTGACCATCGATTTGCGGATGGCAAGTCATGCTGAAAAGCAATCTAGTATCAAGCTTCTTCTACAAGGTCTTCCAAAAATAACTCAAAAATTTGACATCTTGATCAGACACAATGCTCTTTGGTACACCATGTAGACGTACTATCTCTTTGAAAAATAAATTTGCAACATGTGAAGCATCATCGGATCTGTGGCATGGCACGAAATGAGACATCTTTGAGAATCGATCCACAACCACCATAACCGAATCCCTCCTTTGTGTTCTTGGCAGCCCAAGCACAAAGTCCATACTTAAATCTATCCATGATTGATCTAGTACAGGTAGTAGCATATATAACCCTTGCGAAGTCTCTTTGCTCTTCGCCTTCTTGCAGGTGATGCATCTCTCAATGACGTGATGCACATCACAAATCATGACTGACCAATAAAGTACTCTTTCACCATCTCCAATATTTTTTTCTCTCCAAAATGACCCACCAATCCACCACTATGAGTTTCTCTTACAAATAGCTCTCGAATGGAACTATTAGGAATGTATAGTCGACCTGACTTAAACAAGTATCCGTTATGCCTGTAGCAGTCGTTTACAGCTTCTTTCTCGCACTCCTCATAAATCCTTACAAAATTTGGGTTGCCCTTGTATTGATCTATAATCAGCTCAAATCTTATTAGTTTAGCATTAAGTAATGAAATCAAAGCATACCTTTTGGAAAGCACATCAACCACGATATTAACATTCCTTTTTTGTATCTGATCACATAAAAAAAGTTTTCAAGAACTTCATCCACTTGACATGTCTACGATTCAGCTTGCTTTGTCCTTTCAAGTGCTTCAAAAACTCACGATTAGTATGAATGACGAACTCCTTTGGCAATAATAATGTTGTCAAGTCTTCAAAGTCCGAATCAGAGTATAAAAATCTTTATCATAGATAAAGTAGCTCAAGCTCGC